>VWZS01002368.1:1415103-1456967 GCA_013397075.1 Rhabdornis inornatus | reverse complement strand
CCCCCCCCCCCACCCCACCCCTGCCGCTCCGCCTGCCCATTGGCCCGCCGCGCCGCCCCCTCGGCCCCGCCCCGCCCGCGCTGCGCGACGCCATTGGCTGCGGCCGGCACCGCCCCGCCGGTATTGGCCGGTTCGAACGGGCAACGGCCGATCCGCGCGCACGACGGGGCGAGTGTAGTGGGAAGGCCGCCCGCGCGGCGCGAGGCACGCTGGGAGTTGTAGTCCGGTGGCGCAGGCCTGCGGCGCTGCGTGCCGCGGTGCTGGGCACCCCCACACCGCGGGCCCCGGCCCCGGCAGCGGAGCGGCTGCCGCAACCGCTTCACTGCCCGCAACTCACCCTGTGCCCGATGGACCCGAGCCAGCAGAGCCCGCACCTAATGCTCCAAAAAGCACGAGTTACACAAAAAACTGCGGTTCCCATCTCGGCTTGAGTGTTTTATCACTGCTCTCCATTAAGGTCAAATAGAGAACATAGGCACTGGAATAGCAGTTTTATTCCCTTTTTACCCCTTTGTGGGTGAAAGCACCTGTCGTGCTCACAGCCAGAGTCCCTGTGTCTCTCCACATTTGCTGCACCTGCAGTGCTCACCTAGAAACTATAGAAAGACAACTTAGAAACAATTGAAACTCTAGAGTGGAGTGCTGAGGGGACTAGGAATTAATGTAATATTTTTTTAATTGACTAGATTTCAGCTGGAGTGGTCCCTTGCCATTTTAAAACTCCACACTTAATTATCTTGCTGCCAATCATTTCAGCTTAAACACCAAAGCTCCTCTTATACTGCTGTCCCCAGGAGGATTTTCCCATCCCTGTATGAGGAATCCCAACTCTGAATGGGAACCCCAAAAGGTGCTGCAGTGTGCTTGGAGGATGGGGTGGTCCATCTGGATGTTGGGTGCGCACAGCCTCATGGGGCACATATGTCCCTGATTTTAAGCTTTAAGAATCAGGGTGGGCATTTGCAACTGGCCCAGCCAGCACTAGGAGCAACCTCTTAGACCTCAAGCTGGTATCTGCAAGGGTTAAGAACTCTTTGTGACAATGTCACGTGCAAGTGTAGCTCAATATTGGTACTTCAGGAGGAAGTTACATGACTTAAGAGGCTGACAAGTGAAGAAATAGCCTTCAAGCCACCTCCCAGCTTGAGCAGCAAAAGCCAACCATGTCTCCAGGTCCCCAACTCGCACCTCTCCACGGGTAACTGCAAAATAGTTGAGGCAGGTAGCTGCAGGAGGCATGACCCACATCACACCTCACCCTGCCCCACGTCAGAGAGATGTGCTCAGGCTCCTGAGGGCCCCAACATCCAGCTCTGCTCCCTGCCAGGAGCAGCTGCTGGTGGGGAGCAGGCTTGACTCGCAGCTAGACTTCTCCAGCAGGATGACATCTCCTCGCTGAGGGTTTCCATTGCATTACATGATTAATTAGCTGATTAACAAGATAGTGTTGAAGTAGAATCTGTTCTCTGGACTCCAGCTCAGGCGAATTATTTATTAGCACCATCCTCTGTGCTAATGAAAATCCTCTGTTCCATGCAGGCACGTACTAAATTAAGCAACAACATGCAAATGAAGAACAACAGAGTGAATAAGATGGCGCTCCCAAATAAATTAGCTACAGCCTTCTCCAGGCCCTGTCTCCAAGGAGAGAAGGGAAAGCAGAAGATAGATAGCTCTGCTGGGCCTAGAGCCACAGGTTACAGGTGTTGGCGTCTCAGAAGGTGACTGCTGCCTGTCTCCCCCTGTCCTGCTCTCAGGGGAGGGGAGGGCAGGACATCAGGCCCAGGCTGCAGGCACTAGAGGAAGATAGGTGTAGCTCCTGGTCACAAGGTGCTGCTGGAGAAGCCTGTCCTGTAGGCCAGGCTGTGAGCTCCCTTCCAGAAGGACAAGCAGCAGCACCTCAACATGGTCCTGGGGCTCAAGGGTCCCACTAAGAGCCCTGGGTGGGAAAGCAAAAAGCGAACAGCATTCCTGACAAGGCAGGACGAGTATCAGTACAAGAGCTTCTCCTCCATCCCAGGCTTTTAAAAGGATCTTGGAGAAAAAAAAAAAAAGCATAAGAAAGCCACAGAACTGGATTTGCAGCCTCCAGAAAGAAGCCTGCAGTAAGAGGCTGAACAAGCACAATCCCTTTAGCTTATTAGAGAATTGAGAAGCGTTGCAATTCCAGCATGTAAGCTGCCACAATAGGAAATTACAAAGGGCTGAAGGCTTTTTAATATGGAAGTGGAAAAGAAAGCCAGCTACATTCACCAACACATGTTCTTTGTAGTGTGAGCAATGGGACCTGTAACCACTATCCTCAGCCCTGCTCTCTTCAGCACACTTTGGCCAAACACCACCTTTTGCGCTCAGCACAGAAGCAGTTGGGCAAAACCTGATGGTCAGGCCAATGTGATAGGGCTGAGCAGCTAAAAAGGTTCAGGATTCCTCGTGCTGCTCAGGTCTAGCTGGCAGGAAGTGGCCACAGCAAAGTGGTTCTCTCAGCTCTCAAAGGTAAGAGAAATGGCAAGGCACAGAGGTTTGCTGTAGCAGTTTTCCAGCCAGTTTGAAGAAATTTCTAGTCAATGGTTCCTGCCCAGCCATCAGGCATGGCTGATATGGGAAAAGTGTCCAGTGGCCAAATGGCAGACACTTCCCACATGGCACAGATTCCCTGGCCATGGTCTTGGGCAGAAGAGCCTGCCAAGGAGTTTGTTAAAGAAAGCTGGTTGTAAGGACTTCATCCTCTCTGGCTTTGTTCTATGGCCAGCTCCATGCCTCGGCCCTACTGCACATGTGCCCCACTGCTCTGTGCCACAGTGCTGCTTCTGGCAGCCTCCAGGCAAGCCCAATGTATGAGAAAGAGCTCTGGCTCCAGGTCTAGGCTGATGCTGGTATGAGTCCTGCGGGATGCAGCCCTGCAGCAGCAGAAAAACCTGCTGCACATGGACAGGAGGCACACCAGTTATGTAAGATCTGAAGGGAAGGAGAGGAGGAATCTGGGCTGGGTAAGAACAGAAGGTATTTATCAATATAGAGAATTCTTTACATATTACTTGCTCTCACACACGCACACCCATGCCTGTACCAGGCAACCCAGCATCTTTCTCCAGGCACAGAAGGGCCACCAGTCCATAATACATCAAAGTGGCTTCCCAGGGAGTCTCAAACAAATGGAGGTCACCTTCCAGAGGACACCCAGCTGTTCCACTAACACGATGCTGTGTCCTTGGGTAGGGGCAGGTCAAGCACCTGAGTGTCCTCAGGAGCGCTGGGACTTCAGACGGTTCCTGCGGCCGGCCTTGGCCCCGCGCTGGGCTCCCTTCATCAGCCCTTTGAACTGGCCCTGCATCTTCGCCCGCTTCCTGGAGGGATCAAGGAGCAGGAAACCGGTTTGGTGCAGGCACTGGGCACACCTACTGCATGGGGATGCTGCTCCAGACTCCGCAAGGAGTGGCACAGCAAATGACAGGGAGCTCCCAAACCCACCAAAAAAACCCTAACAAAAAGCAGGATCAAACCCGTTCCCACCCCTGTGCCCTTCCTGGTTAGCCTCACCTTCTGTTGAGTTTAGCTCTGTTCAGGGGGATGTAGGCATAGGGGTCGAGTTGGCCTTTCTTCTTCATGTCACCTTTACCTTTCTGTGGAAGACAGTGACATGGGAGAAGATGCAGCACCAGGGAAGATGCGTGCATCCCATTCCAGTGCAGCCCTGCCACCCAGCTATCCCATAGACTGTGTTGCAGTGGGGTGCCAGCTGGGAACACTGCCCTGGGACCTGATTTCCCACCAACAGGATGCTACAGACACCTGCTTTGAGCAGTGAGCACCAACTGTACATGGCAAAGATAAGACAGGAACTTCGAGGTGGGCTGGCAGTGTTCAGAGATACTGAGTGTTTGGCAACTCCTCTTGGAGCAGAGATCCCCTCCAACCTTGGTGCTACTGGACCAGACTGTCAACACAAATGGTGCTTCCTGCCCCAGCAAAGTCTAAGCATCCCCCCTGCAACCCCATGACTCCCTCACCTTGGATCTATACTCTGCACTGAAGGCTGGCTCCTTCTTCAGCGGCCGATGGATCCCAGAGCCTCCAGCTGGAAAAGAGAATGTGTGTTGGAAGGGGGTCTTAGGCCTCTCCCTACCCAGTTCTGGGCTGTGGAAACTGTTCTTGTTTTTGTCTCCAGCTCTTGGTCTCAGGACAGCAGAGGGGGATTATCCCACGAGTAAAATCTCTGGAGAGATGTGTAGAGAACTGTTTGAAATTAATGAAGGCAAATGTACCTGGGGAGAAATAACCCCAGGCACCAGTTCAGACTGGGCACCAACCTACTGGAAATCAACTCTGCAGAGAAGGACCTGGGGATCCTGGTGGAAAACAAGTTGCTCATGAGCCAGCAGTGGTCTCATGGCCAAGGCAGCCAATGGTGTCCTGGGGGTGCATTAGGAAGAGCATTGCCAGCAGGTGTAGGAAAGGGATCCTGCCCCTCTAACTCAGGCCTAGTGAGGATGCACCTGAAATGTTGTGTCCAATTCTGGGCTCCTCAGTACAAGAGACATATGGAGCTCACGGAGGTGGTCCGGTGAATGATTAAGGGACTGGAGCATCTCCCTTATGAGGAAAGGCTGTGAACTGGGCCTGTTCACCCTGGAAAAGAGGCACCTAAAAAGGGACCTCATCAATGTCTCTAAGAATCTGAAGGGAGGGTGTCAAGAGGATGGCACCAGGCTCTGCTTGGTGCTGTTGGGCAATAGGACAAGAGGCAGTGGCAGAAACTGATGCACAGGAAGTTCCACCTGAACACAAGAAGAATTTATTTCCTGTGTAGGTGACTGTGGACTGGAACAGACTGCCTAGAGAGGCATTCTGGAGTCTCCCAGAATGGAGATACTCAGGAACCATCTGCATGCAATCATGTGCCATGTGCTCTCGGACGACACTGAGCAGGGAGGTTGGACCAGATGACACACTGATCCCTTCCAATCTGACTCAGTCTGTGATCCTGTGATCTTTGCCTCAGCTGCACTGCAGCAACACAGCAAGATGGGTACATGGTTCTGGCCCTCTGGGGAGCCCCAGACTGGGCACAGGCAGAGGACTTACCTTTATACTGAGAGTATGTTCCAGCTGCAGCTTCCTCATCATCTGGATCCTCTCTGAACCGACGCTTCTGACTTTTCCTCTGCAGAAAAAAGCAGCAGGAACCCTGCAGCTGGCTTGTCCTCACAGTTCTGCCCTCCCATCGACCCCCAGCCTCCTGTGTACTCCATGGGCCCCCAGAGACTTTCCAGACAGCACATCCCTATCCCATACAACGTTCTGTACCCCTCCAAGCAGCTGGCAATTGCCTGGTGTTCCCACTGGCCTCTTGGGCAGAGCTGCAGCTGCCATGGCACAGGCAGTGGTTTGGCAAGGATGAGATCCCCCAGCATCTCCTCAGGACCACGAGCCCCGTACTCACACTGCGGAGCCCCACATCTTGCAGCACATCTGCCATATCCTCGGCTCCTATGGTACAGGATAAGAAGGTCAGAGTGTGATGAAGGCATGGAAGAGCCCTGCTACTGTGCTAGCCCCTGGAGAGGGTTGCAGTAGCAGGGCGCCTCTGCTGAACCAGCACCATCCTGATGACGTAGGTGACTGCTTCCCCTATGCAGTGGCCCAGAAGAGAGCCACTGGGTGTGACAAGGCCACACCAATTCCTGCTACTTCCCCCACAAGATCCCACATGCAGGTGGCAGGATGAAAACCATTCAGAGACCTCGAGCAAGCCTAGAGTGGTCCCTATCAGCCCAAGCTGTACCTTTGGCTTCATCATCATCCAGCTCCTCTTCATCTTCATGGATGATCAGACGTCCATCCTCAGACATCTGGAAATCATGGGTCACTCCTCTGGACCGCTTGGGGCATGGCTTGGTGGCTGCTCATAGAGAAATGGGTCAGGGCCTGGAGAAGGATCCAATTCTGGGGGCAGCTGTACCCCCAGGGCCCCTGTGCATTGCAGCAGCCCCTGCCCCATCCATCCCACCCTAGCCGCATCTGAAGCTTCATTCCTTACCCAGCACCCGCTGGGACACATTGGGGTCCAGGAAGTTGAGGGGCTCATCATCTTCCCCTTCCTTGAGCCATGCCTGGCCCTTCTGCCGTGCTTGCTTCCTCCACTCCTTGCTCCGGTGCCGTTCCTCCTCTTCCTCTTCCTCATCCTCTGAGTCAGCCAGGATCTCCTCCATACTGCTCAAAAGGTGGAAAGATGATGGAAAATGGAGTAAGCCCAGGGGTGCAGCCTGCCCCAGAATGCAGAGCAGCCCTGGAGATATCTCCAGCATCTCTAGAAGCATCAGTGAGCAGATTCAGTGCCAACCCCCCTGTGGGGGCTGCTCCTTCTTCATCCCGAGCCTGTCTTCACCTGTCTCCTCTGGGCTGTGGTGGTGGTGCCTCCTCCTCATCCATATCTGCAGCTGCCTTCTTCAGGGCACGCTGCTTGCGGCTCCGGGATTCTGCTTTGCGAATGTTCACCAGCACTTTATGGTATTCGGCTGGCAGCAGCCCCTTCACCAGCTCAAAGCTGAGGAAACACATGACAGCAGTTAGCACCCACCTTCTCCTGCACTGCTTCCCAGAGAGCTCCCTGAGCCATCCCAGGAGACCCTGGCTTACCCAAACTTGCGGATGAACTTGATGAAGAGATTTCGCAGCTTCATACGGAAGTGGCGTCTCATGTCATCTGAAAGGTTCCCCACAGCCTCCAGCTGTCAGGACAAAGACTCTCAATACCAAAGCACTCCTGCCTTGGGGACGCAGTTCCCCAACCTTTATCTGCATGGCCACCTTGTTCACCCTGCTGCCATCACTCCATGCCTGCCCCAGGTAAGACCATGGGAAGGTCTCCATGCCTGGCAGTGACAGTTCATGCGGCTTTCCTGGCAGGAAAGCCTTTCTATGCCAGGATTCAGAAGGGCCTCCTCACTGCCATCTCAGCCTCTGAGATCAAGGTTGTTTCCTTGGCTCCCACGCAGAGTGCAACTAGAGATGCTCCTGTCTGCCCAAGGCAGACACAGCCCTGCCCCACCACCCTCCTCAAGGCACCCCGTGCATGATCTCACCATCGTCTGGACATGCTTGGCCAGAAGCTTGGTGTCCACCAGGAGCAGTGTGACCTTCAGGAATCCCAGGGCTGCCTTGACTACATCCCGCGTGCGGGAGGCCAGCAACAGGCAGATGTTCTGCAGGAGCTGCTCCACCACACTGAACTCCAGGTGATCTGCAACCAGGTGATCTGGGACTCAGCCACAGATGGCTTCCTCCTAGCACTCACCTTCACTGAAGGGCTCAGCCTCCTTCCCCCCAGTCCTCCTGCTCCTGCTCACCTTTGAACTCGAAGAATAGGCGGGTCAGTGCCAGCACGGTGCAGCTGATCATGGTGACTGAGCCAGTGAGCCCCACGTAGATCAGGAGTAGGAACCGCTGCATAGCCTCTGCAAGAGGGGGATGACTCAGGCCCTGACTCGCTCTGTGTCCAGCAGCATTCCTGGACCATTTCAGCAGAATGCTTGGCATGGGTGTGACCTCCCTGGGGCCAGAGTGGCCGTAGGGCTGAGCAAGTAGAACAGAAGCTCACCTTCAGGGGTGGGTCCAAAGCGGATGAAAGCATGTCCCATCTCCACGAGCAGCATGAAGGCGTTCTTGCGGGCCCCCACTGACACCTCCTTGGTGCATAGGATGACCTGGAGGAACACAGGCATGTCACCATTGCTGCCACTACCACAGCCAGAACCAGCCAGTTCCTCCCAGGGACCATGCTCACCTCTGGGACCAGGGCAGTGATAAAAGGCTCGTGCTCTGCAGATAGCTGCTTCACAATGTGGAACAGGCATTTCAGCCGGGGCTGGGGAAAGAAACAGACCAACACTGGTACACCCATGGACACACACCTGGTTACCCTGATGCCCACCCCATCCCTTCCCTTCCAGCAATGGCTGATCACCACCACCACAGCTCTTGTTCTCACCCTCTTAGCTGGGGATGCTGCGCTCTTGAGTGAGTCCAGCAGTGCTGCCTGCAGGTCCTGGAGGTGGGAGCGGACAAAGGCCTGGCACGGCGTGTGGGAAGCTGCACACACCTCCTCCAGCACACGATACGCCTTCTTCTGCATGCTGCGCTCTTTGCTCTGCAGGGACAGACAACATGCTCCCACTGTCAAGGCAGCCCCTCACCATGGTGTCTGAAGGGACAACAGCACCCCACACCCCCCAGCAGAGACCCATCCCCTATGGCAGCTGCTCAGTCCCTGAGTGTGGGTCCAAGCTGGCAGCAAGCAGAAGGTGCCCCACTGCAGCCCCTGCACCCCTCAGGGTTGGGGCCCAACTCACCTGGAGGGAAGGCTGGATGGTATGGTACAGGGAGTCCAGGGACTGCTCATCAGCATAGGGTGCCATCGCCACTACCAAGTCCAGGATGGAGAGTCTGCAGCAGAGGACACACGGCTGCAGCTGTTAACTGCGGCATCACATCCCGACCAAGCTGGGACACCAGCTGTGAGTCACATCAAGTGCACAATGGTGGCAAAGCCCACAAAGGACAATACCCTAGTGCTGCTCACCAGGAGCACACCAGTTTTACCCATTAGCACCAGCTCCCAGGTGTTACCTGGTGAACTCAGAACTCTCAGGACTGGTCAGCTTTGCACTGGCTTTCTCCAGGAATCCGCACACCATCTGCAGGGCAGGCACAGAGAGCAGGATCAGAACTGATTGAAGTGAGTGCTTTTACAAGAGTTTGCAATCCACCTGGCAAACATCTTGCCACGGGACTTTGTGGAGACCAGAAGCACCAGTGAGTCCAAAAAGACCTGAGCAAATTCACAAAGAGCTTGTGCATGATGGGCCAGGTGTGACTGCAAGACTAGGAAATCCCAGACTGTGGGCCAAAAAGGTCTCCCTGCTCATGAGGGCAGGAAAGGCTGCTCTCTGGTCAGAGCCTTTTGCCCTGTCCTCTTCAATCAGGCCTGCACCAAAGCCCCATCAGACTGTGTCTGTCTGGGAGATGCTAGCTTGAGCCAGGACAGCTTGCCCTAGTGCCCCACAGGCCCCTCACCTGAGAATCCGTGATGGTCAGGTAAGCACGGACAGTGTCCAGCACAGAGCGGCGCTGAGCACTTGTGCCCCCATTTTCCTCAGGTTGGCTATACACGTTGAACAGGATGGGCAGGAAATTTTTGGCAAAGCGACCCACTTCTGCACGCTCCGCATCTAGAGAAAGAATGACAGAGGGCTGCAGATCAGCATTTCCCCTCCCACAGGTGACAGGAACCCACCACAAGAATCTGCTTCCCCCCCCAACCTGTCTCGCAGCCTTTGTGGATGAGGGTGCGCAAAGCCTGGCACACAGTGGGGCGGAGATCTGGGCGCTCACTGATGGCCATGCCCAGAGTGCGGGCCAGCCCCTTGAAGGCCCCCAGCACATCTGTGGGATGGGTGCAGAAGCCAGGCAGCAGAGTCCAGACCTGGAAGGCAAAAGAAAAGGTAGGACGCCACAGTCTTTGCCCAAGTCACTGCTCCCCAGCCTGGTACCAGGGGTACACTATGGGAGGGCTCCCAGGCACTGCTTGTTACCTGCCACTGGAGCGTGTCGTAGATCTTGGCCTCTACACTCTTCCCAGCCTGGGTAAACTCCAGGGCTGCAGAAGAAAAAGAGGACATGAGTGGAGCAGACGACGTTGCAAAGCTTTGTTCCACCCCAGGGCAGAGAAGGGAGGTCCCACAGAACGCCCATGACTGCTGAGACCCCCAGCATCCTGCTCTCCTCACCTCTGCTTTTCAGAGTGGCCGCCAAAGGCAAGAAGTAACTAGTGAAGAAGCCAAGCCGTGCACCCTGCATGTTGTCCCGCAGCACCGGCAGGAGCCAGCTGCGGGGGAAATCCAGCGTCTCCCTGGAGAGGAAAGGCATGGGTCAGCAGAGTATGGGGCACTGCCAGCATCAGCCCCTGGGCACAGAGCACTTTCACCCAGCCATAAAACTGAGCACAGGTAGGCTTAGCAGCCATAGCTGCAGCACTGCATGGGAACTGAACAGGAACGTAACAACTGCAAAGCTCCCACTCCGTGACTATACTCACTCCTTGCCACTGATCTCCAGGGGCACAGTTTCCAGAAGTACCTCGGGACCCATGGTGCTCACAGCAGCCCCCACTGCCTGGTCCACTTCAGCCGTATAGGGAAAGTGTGGGGAGAGACGCAGATCACACAAGGATTGGAGACACTGCGGGGACAGGGCAGGACAGTCACAGAAGAGCCATGCGCACAGGTCTGGCACATATCACTCTGCCCACCCAGGGAGGTCAGCTGCCCTGTGTGTCCCTGTGCCAAGTGTCCCAGAGCTGTGCATGCTCTGGCCACAGACAGACAACAAAGCAGAGCAAACAGCACGGTCCACAGCTGGAGGGGGAACACAGCGTGGACAGCAGCACAGCCACCCCACCAGCCTCTATGGATGAATATGTGCCCTCCCAGCCTGGTTCACCTTCCTCATGATGGGATGGCATTGCTTCCCACATGTCTCGAAGAAGATCTCCAACACTCGCAGAACTTGATCCCACGCTGCATGAAAACGGTATGTCAGCCCTTCCTCCACTGATCTGCAGAGCAGAAAGAAGACGGTCATACCAGCAGTATTCAGCGTGCCCACCAGGCCTGCCAGTCCTCATTGAGGACTGGGAAGAGGCTGATCAGAGCTCAGCCAAACCCATGGGGCGAGCCCCTCCCACATTACTGCTCCTCACCTGAACATCTTGCACAGGTAGGCAGCAGGGGCTGGGGCAGATGCGGACACAGTGCCCATGTCCTCCATGTGGGGAGCAATGCACTCAGTCAGGAGGGTCTGCAAGCGCAAACAGGAAAAATGAGACAGCTGTTGGGCCACAGAAGCCCCAGCCTCATAGGCACAGAGGGGCATACCACACTCTGGCAATCCTCAAGCCCCATGGCAGAGCCACCCCAAAAGGCCCAGGGCATCCAAGTGGGGAGAGGTGTCTGAGTGTGGTACCTCCAGGGTCTGTGTTGCCGCTGACACCACCTGGGAGTGTGGGGAGAGGAAGCAGTTCATGGCAGTAGAGAAGAGCCGGGGAAGGTGAGCCCAGCACAAGTCCTTCTGCAGCCTGGAGAGAAAAGAAAGGCCAGATTAGAGACCAAGCAGCCATCTCTCCCCTTGTCCAGCCATGGCCCCTGTCTGCACCTGCCCAGGTTGATGTGTGCCCGCTCCATGGTGGACAGCCAGGTCAGCAGTGGCTGCAGGTCACTCGTGCTGGGCACATAGTCGTAGAGAGCCTGCGGAAGCAGGAAGTTGGGTAGGTGGGTGGGTGCTGTGCAACTGCCAGCTCTGTCCCTCCCCACACTGGTACTCCACACTCACAGTGATGATCTGGGCATTGAGCTCAGCTGGCAGGCAGGCCACACTGGTCTGGGCACTGAAGAGGCTGTGGAAAGCTTGCATGGCACATGCTGTCACCAGCTGCAAAAAGGACATGATGTCAGGAGAGGAGGCTCTGCTTTGAACCCATTGTCCCTCTACCCCAAAGCAGACCCTGCCCTGGAAAACCCAGCACTGTTGCAACTATGCCCCATCTATATAGCCTCTTCCACAACAGTCAGGCCAGCAAGCTGTCCTGGGCTCTTCTCCACTTGCATCCTTCATTTCCAGACTCCCAGCTGACAGCTGAGAGAATTCCATCCCTTTCAGAGTGCAGCCCATGGGGAAAAGGTCTGCCCTTGTCATCTCTGGAGCAGGAACACTCACCACATGGCTGAGGGTCATGACACGGAGCAAGGTCTCACAGCAGGTCTTCACCACAGCTGCAGGGAAGCAGGGCAGCACATCCCGCAGCAGGGCAAGGACATGCAGGGTTGTGGTGGCCTCCTTGGCACCTACAGGAGCAGAGCAACCTCTGAGCCTGTGGCACACCACAGCAAACCCTACCCAATGCAAAGCCCCTATGATGGCAATGGGGCTGACCCACAGAACCAGGGCAAATACTGCCCTGACTTCTGGGAACAGGAAAGCAACGGAATGGCTGAGGAGGCTTCAAAACACCATAGGTGTCCTAAAGATATCTCATACACCCCCCAGCAATCCAGTGTTCTGCAACCTCCCCTCATTCTCCCACAGTGGCAGAGTCCCCCACACTCAGCTACAGACCCCCATGCTCCAGTACCCCACACCTCCAGCTTTTTCAATCTCCTGCACACAGAACTTGGCGGTGGAAGGTGCTGCAGGGTGATGCTCAGGGGCTGCATCGCCAAACATGAACTCACTGCCTCTCAGGACAGAGCACACGCCATACTGTGCTGCTTTCCGCACCTGGGGGAAGAAGAACCCAGGTGAGCAGAAACTACAGACCCGGGGGTACAGCCATCCCCAGAAACAAACCCTGAAAGCAGCACCATCTCCTGCCAGAAGCACTGGGCTCTCACCTTAGGTTTGGTATGAACACAAAAGCTCAGCAGGCCATGATACACCTGCAGGGTGACAGGGTAGCTCCAGGCTGCCAAGTCTTGCTTCCGTAGCAGTGTGGCCAGGCAAGAGAGGACCTATGAGAATGGAGCAGCAGAGGCATTAGCATCACCCCACAGAGGCATCTCCCTTTCACTGCAAGGGCCTCAGGCCGAGCACCCAGCACCACCCTACAGAAGCAGCCTTGACCCCAGCACCCTGTGCAGAGCTGACATGGCTGGCTGCCTCTTGGCTACTCACCCATCGCAGGGCAGACGTAGAGCTGCTGCAAGCCTGTGAGGACACGATACTCATGAATGCTTTTGAGGCATCTGAGAACTTTTTAATAAGAACAGGACTTGGGACCCTGCCAGGAGAAGAGGATATATGGGTGGAGTGAGGAGCAGAAAGCTGGTGGCAGTCCCAAAGGGGACTGCATCACCAGCTCACTCACCCCAGCTGGATCTCTTCCCCAGCCTAGGGAGGGAGGACAGCACCAATCCCTTTTCCATGATGGGGTCTGGTAGCTCTCCCCACTTCTCTTCCAATCACTCACCGCTTTAGGACAAGGTTAAGCAGGTAGGCGACAGCAGACAGTGACTCAGGGGACTCCACTGCCTCCAGCGTGGTCATCTGGGAACAGAAGATGGGTAAGCGATGGGGCACAGGGGCTCACACCAGGCCAGCCCTTCCCAAAGCCTTGGGGAGGGGGAAAAGAAATCAGGAGCAGCCCAACACCATGCCAAACAAAGACACTCAGGCTACAAGCACAGCACCTTTCTCCATCCCTCCTCAGAGCCCACCCATGCTGCCAGCAACAGCTCCCCTTGTGCCTCTTCCACACATCCAGCACTCACCAGTGCAGCAAAGTATTCTGTCTCGCTCTCCTTGCCCCCCTGGGAGCGGATCACCTCTGTCACAGCCGCCAGCACGGCACAGATCTGTGAGCAGCCAGCAAAGAAGGTCAGCATCTCTAAGCTTCACAGCCAGGGGGCCATCTCTACCAGACACCCCCTTCCCCAGCTCCACTCCTGTCCATACCTCTTTGTGAGCAGCAGAGTTGGATTCCCAGAAGCGCTGCACCTTGCTGAAGGTGATGTTAGTGCAGTCACTCAGCCCACTCAGGAAGGTGCCGGAGGACTTCTCCGTGGCAGCCTGTTCAGCACTGTCCTCCTCCATATGGAACTGAGCGCTGTCACTCGCCCGCTCCAGACGCAGGGACCCCGACTGCAGCTCATTGTGCAGCTTCACTGCATCCACTGTCAAGTTACTTTTCTCTGTGGGGGTGAGAGATATGTCAGAACTGAGAAGTCACATTGCTCCACCATTCACCCTGAAATCCCCCACGCTCCCCTTCTCTCCCAGCCAGACTGGCTTGGCTGAAGCTTATATCCAGCATGTGGAATACAGGTGCTGCTTCGCCCCAGTGGGCAAAAGCACATGAATAACTGCAAAGACTCCTCATTCCTGTGCAAAGAAACCAGAGCACAGTCCAGTCATCTCTGATGGAAGAGAGCATCACGTCCACACAAACGTGCTGGTGTGCCAAGGCTTTAACACTGAGGTGCTTCCTGTACTCTGCCCTATTTATCTTCTTCCACCTGAAGCTCTAGCAACCAGACAGCCAGGACAGATGCTGCATGTCCCTCTGAGTCCCAGACATCAGCCTGAAGTCAGTATCTTCAGGAGAAAGATCTCCTTGGCTAGGAGCAGCCAGTGCTCTCGAAATGCCTGGCACACCTTCGTTTATCTTTCCTATTGTGTGGCCGATTGAATGTTAGTTTGTCACGTTCCTCACCACACCAGACACCACAGCGGCACTTAGAGACACTGCCATGGGCTTTGGAGAGCCTCGCAGGGCGACAGGCACTGCAGCATGCGGTGCCCCATTCTGCTTTTGAGGCCCGGTGTCACGACGAGGTTAACCCGTTGCGCCGTGGCCTCGGTTGTCCTCCCCGGTTTGCTGCCTCCACCTACCCAGGAACTATCAGCAGCTCCGGTATCCCTCCTGTCCCAGCCTCAGCTCTTGGAGGACCCCGAGGTTCGTTCCGCAGCCCTCCGCACCCCTGCACGCCTCCTGGAAGCGCTGGGCACAGGTCAGGAGCTGCTCACCCTGGCGCCCTACCGCCCGCCCCTGCCCTTACCCGCCGGCCGGCTGCAGAAGCGGCTACGGGCAGCCAGACGATGCTGGCGGGTCTCGGGGTTGGAATCGCTGCTGTGGCCCTTCCGCCAGCGCTTCAGCTTGGCAGCGGCTCCCGACCGGAGCCTCCCGCTCCGCGCCATGCTGGCCCCGGCACCACGTGCGGCCGCGCCCACCGCCCCCTTTCCGCTTCCGGCGCCAGCCGCCATCTTGAGTGAGGGCAGCCGTCAGGGAAGGCCATATCCCGGCCGAGGGGGCGAGAAGTGGTGTCAGGGAAACTCAGCGGAGTAGTGCCCAATTTGGGCTGAGGTGGGAGACCCGAAGGGCCCAGCAAGAGTCCACCAGACATCCCCCTGCCCAAGCCGTGGCCCTGTAATACCGTTCAGACCAGCCCGTAGCTACGGGAGAGGAATCACGCGTTACGTATTACTGCGTATCGTGACGTCACTGTGACGCCACGCCCTGAAGGTCGCACCGCCCTTCGCGGCAGCGCCATGTGGTACGTGCACCTCCGCCTGGCGCGCGTTCAGCGCATGCGCTTCCCCCCCGACCGGCGGCGCGCGGGGCGGGGCGGGGCCGAGCGGGGGCGTTAGTCGCGCGCGGCAGCGGCGGGAGAAGCAGCGCACGCTGGTCCGTCAGACCGCTATGGCCGCCGCGTACCGGCTCGTCCTCGTCCGCCACGGCGAGAGCGCCTGGAACCTCGAGAACCGCTTCAGCGGATGGTACGACGCCGACCTCAGCCCCGCTGGGCAGCAGGAGGCGCGGCGCGGTGGCGAAGCTCTCCGAGGTACCGGTGGACGAGGGAGGGGGTGTCGGCCAAGAGAAGGGGTCGCGGGGGACGGGGAGAAAGGGATGCGGCCTAGTGCGGCCACGTCGAGCCTAACGGGTGCTGGTCTGGAGCTCTCCGATGCCAGGCGAGGGCCTCCAGTGCCAGGTCGGGGGTTCAGTGCTGCTGGAAGAGTTGCAGGTACCGCAGTATGTTGGTTCTCCGGTACCGGTCGCGTCCTGGCCGCCACCGCCGCTTTCTGTAAGGACGAGGACGCGACCGGTGCGGTGAGGCCGCCGCCCTTGGCCTTTCACCCGTTGCATAAGGCCTGTCACTCACCTTCCTGGTCTTCCCCCGCCTCCCCTTGTTCCCGTATTTTCTAGATGCCGGCTATGAGTTCGACATCTGCTTCACCTCGGTACAGAAACGGGCGATCCGTACTCTCTGGACCGTCCTGGATGCCATTGATCAGATGTGGTTACCCGTTATCCGGACCTGGCGCCTAAACGAGAGGCACTATGGGGCTCTCACGGGTTTGAACAAGGCTGAGACAGCAGCGAAGCACGGTGAAGCACAGGTCAAGATCTGGAGGCGCTCCTATGACATCCCTCCGCCTCCCATGCAGTCTGACCACCCCTTCTACAGCACTATTGCAAAGGTAAGACTCATTGCTCTTTGACTGCCTTGCTAAGAGTCTCTTAAATGTCACGTGCAGTGTGGCCTGGCTTCCTCTATAAGGTATCCTGTGTCTCTCTTGCATTATATGGGGCTATTGTGCATGGTGCTGGTAGACTTTAAGCTGAGTTTATCGTGCTTCTTCCATGTAGAGTCGAACCCCTGGGCGTTGAACAGACAGATCCAAAGCACAAGGCACAGTATCTCTGTTAATCATGAGTGCCATGACCCATTCATGGATGTTTGATCTGGTTTCTTTGCCCAGATAGGCAACGTATGATTTCTCCCAGCAGGGCTCATCACCCTGATTGTGACTCAATGCAGCCCCAAACCTCAAAGGCACTTACTTGCTTCCAAACCTGGCTTTGCTTACATGTAGTGGGTCCTCAGATAGGGAATTTGAGGGAGAAAACAAAATCTTACCACTATCTTCCTACACTGGGTGGGGAGCACTGGGCTGCTGTGTGAGCATGGTCGTTCTCCCAGGATCGTCGCTATGCTGACCTGACAGAGGACCAGCTGCCGACATGCGAGAGCTTGAAGGATACCATTGCCCGGGCTCTGCCTTTCTGGAATGAGGAAATCGTCCCACAGATCAAAGAGGGCAAACGAGTCCTTATTGCTGCTCACGGCAATAGCCTGCGTGGGATTGTCAAGCACCTGGAAGGTAGGTCACCCCTGCAGAGACATCCCAGGGACCCCATCCTTCCCCAGCTGGCACTGTGGGAAGGTCCAAGAGTGACGGCACTTCTGTGTTTGCAGGCATGTCAGAAGAGGCCATCATGGAGCTGAACTTGCCCACTGGCATCCCCATTGTCTACGAGCTGGACAAGAACCTAAAACCTGTCAAGCCCATGCAGTTCCTGGGGGATGAGGAGACTGTGCGCAAGGCTATGGAGGCTGTTGCTGCTCAGGGCAAGGCCAAGAAGTGAGGGCAGGCAGCAGACCAGCACATAGTAGAGCCCCCTGCCATCCCCCACCCCTCTGTTCACACACCCACAGTTGTAGGAACTCGGAGCTGTGGAGCTGGAGCCGCTCCCCACGGTTAGGCCCATTCTCTCAGACTAGGCTCCCCTCTGCAGATAGCCTGGGAGCCCTGGGGCAAGGGCTGGAGGTCTGGTGTGAAGGGGAGCCCTGGCTCTGCCAGGCAGCAACCACAAACCTGTTCACATTGTGATCCCAACCCTCAGACCCTGCCTGCAGAGGGACAGGCCAAGCAATCCCTTGCCATACCAGGCTCTTCCTTTGCTTTGTGTCCCCAGCAGCTCTCGTTACCCGTTTACTGTAGTTTTATCACTTGATTTAGTCCTCCTGGGAGCAGTGAGGCAAGTGCAGTGCAGGCAGCAACCAACGTGGGTACCCCATCCCTTCAGGGGTGCACGGCACAATGACTGGGATGCCACTGGAATGGCTGTGTTTTGGTGCACGTGGTACAGCACCCCAGGCTGGTACTCACACCTCTGGGCCGAGCTCTGCCAGCCCCTGCTTTACCTATACTGCCTTCAGACAAGGGCGAGGGAGGGAGCCTGTTGCCTGGAGGTCTTTGCTACATGCTTCCCCCAGCTGATGCCCATCCTCATCCTGCTAGTGAAGCAGGTGCTGTTGTGTCCCATCTCTCACGTGTGTGTACGTAGCCTGTCACTGTGGCCTCCCCTCTGCTGGTGTCGTGAGCCTGGGCTTGCACAGGGTCAGTGTAACTGTCCAACCGTAGCAGCCGTCTTGTTCCAGTTCAATAAAGGAGTAATGCGCAATAAGGAGGTGTCCGTGTGTCTCTGAGCTGTATGGGGCTCCCTGCTGCGAGCATGGGCGCAAGGCTGCAGTCACTGCTGGGCACAAATGAGTTCAGAAGCTGTGCCAGGCTCAAGGAGCAAAGCTCAGCTCTGCAATCCCTGCCAGAGAGGGTGACACCCTGCCATGCTGTGGTTTTTGGGCTCCACATGTGCCACACCCTCGTGCCAAAGGCAGGGAGCAGCACAAACTGTGTGTGTGGCCTACACTGAGCAGGGACAGCCCCAGGCTGTTCTCAGCCACAGCCCACACTGATATGTGGTGTGCTGAGATAGGCTGTGCTCCAGGCTTGATTCTGATGTGGGGAAACCTACCTGGTGAGGCAAGTGCCCAGCACAACCACAGCTTGGGGCACGTGCTGGTGGCCTCACTGCAGCAAAGTCACTCTATCACTCCCCTTCACCAGCAGTGAAACCATGCTGTGGAAGCTGTTCCTTCACCTCGTGTGCTGCAGGAGCCAGACCAGAGTGCCACAGGCAGCCCTGGCTCCACCACTGACTCTAAAGAACAAAACACGGAGCTCTCAAAAAATATTTATTATCCGCAAGTAGCAAACCTGTCCTGCCAGTGGAGGCCTGGCTGAACCTGTGAAGGAGGTGCAAGTCCAGGGGCTGCTCTGGCTCCACAGGCCCCAGTCCTGCAGCCCCCTGCCCCCCTCAGCTGTTACGTCTGCAGGAACTGGGGCTGCACTCGGGCCACCTTACGGAACTCCTTGGTGTGTGTCCGTGGGCACTGCATCTCGCACCAGCTGATAGGCACCATCTGCACCCCTGCAGACACAGTATGTCAGGGTTGCTCCTTCCCAAACTTGCATTCCTCCGTGTGGAAAGGGAGGCAGCTGCATCAGCTGCCCCTCAGGCAGGGATGAGGCAGAACTGTTTCAGCCCAGACCCTGTCCCTGTCCTGTCCCTACCTGCCTCACTGCGTGCCACCACCACGCCCAGCTCGTTCTCTGCTGTGCTCAGCAGGTAGTTGGACTGTGCATCCCCCAAGGAGATCTGGTTGGACAGGAGTTAAGGGACAGACTTCCACAAAGGAGCTCAAGCCAGCCCACTGTCCCTGTGGTGGAAGGATACAACTTTGGCCAGGACAATGTCACTGGGGCGAAAGCTCTTGTACACTTCTACCTGCACAGGAGAGAGCAGGCAATGCCACACAGGGCCAAGGTGCTGTCAGTGGGGGGACAGGGCCTCCACAAGCAGAAACCAGGGGTGATGGGTGTGGAACAGATACTGGCAGTGGCTCACTGACCTTATCCTTTTCCGTGGCTCGGATATCTTCTCTCCTGAAAATGGAGATGGAGGGATCTGAGTGCCAATGAGCAAAGACAACTCAACAGCCTGTGGCAGAAGCTGCCCCGGCCTCCCTGGGTGTTCGCCAGAACCTGCTGGACACCAGCCCAGTGCTCAGGGCAGCCAGCTGCACTGCCCACAACAGCCTTCCTCCCCCTGAAGGGTGGGAGATCCTAACCTTTTCCCTACCGTATGGTGCCTCGGAATGTGGATTTCAGCGGTGTGGAGCCAACATACAGGATATGCACCTTGGCAAAGCGAGAGTTAATACTGCAGACCTGCATGTAGGAAAAGGGGAATCAGTGCTCCAGAAAGGGAAAGGGCAGGGAGCAGGCAGGGCTGCATGGGGAGCTCAGGTCTCACTTGGCCTCCTCCTCCCTGTGACCATGCAATGGTGGGACACCTGGCAGCAAGCCAGGTGAGGAAGATTATACTTCTGCAATTTGAGGCACCAGAATAAGGCTGAGACCTGCAGTGATCCCAGTCCCTCTTCCTCCAACAGGAATGTAAGGAAACTAATCCCTGGTCTGTGCCATCCTTTCTCCAAGCTGCTTGAAGCACTGACCTGCATGCTCCCTGCCCCAGAAACAGTTACGGAAGGAGAGCAAAGAAAATCCTCCCCTCAAGCCCACCTCAGACTCAGGGCAGGTATCCCTTATGCCAATACCTACTTTGTGCGTGAGGGACTCAAGGAGCCCCTGGACTGCCCCTGCCCTGATGGGAGTTGTACAGAACGGACTATGAAGCCCAGGGACTCCTCACCCCACCCTATCCGTGTGCAGGAACGAAGCTCGGTATGAGACAGAGAGTTGAGGCCGTGCAGTTTGTCAACACAGCGCTCCAGCGCCCCACCTTGCATGTCACCACAGCCCCCACGTTGGGCAGGAGCTGCGACTCGCTGTCTCTCACCACCGACACCACGGGCAGCTGCAGGGCAAGACACGAGGGTCAGCATAGGGCACAGCTCGTTCACAGGATCACCAGCCAAACCCCGTCCGAGTCCAATTCCCCGTCGCAGCCCAGTCTCCAGGGAGGCTGTGCAGCCTGGGCGCACGCCACTCAGCCCTGGGGAGGAGCAGCCGTACCGCGGCCGCGCTCACCTCGTTGTCCTCATTTTTCCTCTCCAGGCAGCCAGCCAGCGAGGAGAATATGAAGCCATGACGAACATAGGTCCCACTACCAGCCGTGGCCTCCTCCGTGCTGCACAGCCGCTCACCTGCGACACAGAGACTCAGGGGCTGCCGGGGCATCCCGCTCCGGGCACAGCGCTCGCTTCCAGCCGGCCCAGTGCGGAGCATCCCCGGGGCAAGCCCCTCCGCACTGCCTCGTCCCGTACTCCTCTCCTAGGCCACCGTGTCCCCTTTCCAGGCAGTGGCAGCCCCAGTCCCAGGAGCCCCCGATCGCCCCGGGCCGCACTCACCAGGGACGCAGTAGCGTGCGGGAGGCGCCATGCTCGCTTCTGGCAAGGCACCACCAGGAAGCTCTCATCCTATTGGCTCCAGGCGTCAATTCTGCGCTGTAAGAGTCGAGGCTATTGGTTCTCTCCCACCTGACGTGAGGCCTGCTGGGGGCTGTAGTCCAGTGGCGGCAGACGGTGCTCCCGGCATACCGTGCGCGGGCGCTGCCCGTGGGCCGGCGGGGGCCCGGGCATGGAGGCGGCGGGCCCAGGTCGGCGGCGCCGGGCGGGCGTGTCAGGGCCGTGCGAGAGGCTGTGGGCTTGTAAGGGCTGTGGCTGCCGTGGGGCTGGGCGGGCTGGGCGGCGATATAGAGGTGCTCTGGGGCGGGGAGCGGGGGGCCGGGAGGTGATGGGGAATACTTCATGTGCTGTGGGGCAGAAGATGCTTGTGCGGATCCGGGAGGCAGTGGGGGTCTGTCGCCCTGGGGGTGCACTTGGGATGGGAGGCAGGGGGGAATGGTGGTCTGCGGGTGCCAGGATGCTGCGGGGCAGGGAGAGCCGGCTGTTACTGGGCTGGATGCAGTGGGGCTGTTGGCGTGGGCAGCCTTTGAGGACGAGGCTAAATACTGGAAAGTGTGTTGGCGCTGTGGAGCTGGGTGCTACTGAACCGCGGGAGCCGGACGCTGCGGAGCCACTGGAGGGTGCCACAGGCCTGCGCCTGGGTGCCTGGACCGGGCGGGGGAAGGCCTCGTCTTTTCCTGGGGTGGGACTAAATCCAAGGTTCCCCACCCCTCGGCTGTGATTTTGCCAGTGCTCTTGTCTGTGCTAGTGGGCTCGGTGCCCCTCTGGTTTGTGGGGACGGCCATGGCAGGGCGAGGAGTGGATCCCAGTGCCCGGCTGTGCAGGAGGAAGTTGTGTGGCTCTGCTGGAGCCTCGTCTCTGTGGTTGTGCTGCTGTCGTCAGGCAGGTGCCTGGGGACAGTGGGTCTTGCTCTGGAGCAGGCTGGCTGCTTCCCCTGTGGGTTGCCTCGCCAACAGCTGCCGCTATTGTAGGTGAGGAAGTTCTCTGGGGGGCAGGAAGGCGCTGTGTCTTTGGAAGAAAGGGCAGACCTCAACACCTGCTTCTAGCTGCAGTGTTTTGTTTTTTACCACACTGACAACACAGGGATGTGTGCCACCCAAAGACTGCACCGCAGGAAGTTGTTGCTCCACTTTGCGCTTGCTAAGTTTCAGGGAAAACTCTTGGCACGCCAAAGGGGAATCGTGGAGAAGAGGGTGATGCAAGCATTTACATATCCCATCTCTCCTGTACCAGGGTGTAGAAAGTCTGGGCAGAAGCCATGCCTGTGACCTGGAATGGGCCACTGGGTCTAGAATCCTCATATCCAGCAGATCCCAATCTTGGGGTCAACCCCGTGCCCCTCAGGCAGGGTGGAGGAGAGCCCTGGCTCCTTTGGGCAGCCTATCTGGATGCTGCAGCTTCTGCCCTCACCCTCCCTGCTGCTCCCAGGGGCTGTGTTGGTGGGCACAGCGGCGCAGAGAAACTATCCCTGTGGGAGGGACTCTGAGCTCTGGCACCAGTGCCTGGCACCAGACCAAGGCAAGTGCTTGGCCCAGGTTCAGAACGTGCCTTGGCAGGACCCTGGGGCAGCCTCGCTGCTTAATATTGATGGGTATTGCCTGCACAGAGGCCTGGGGGCCCCAGCTCTGCAGATCGTTTTCCCGTGTGCTGGGCCAGATCAGATTCCTCATCACTCCCAGCAAAGCTCTCAGACAGGACAAGGGGCTCAGCAGGCAGGGGAGTAGTGGCCCGGGGCTGTCCCTGGGCCTCTTATTTGCTGATGTGTGGCACTGTTCAAGGATCCAGGCAAGGAGAAGGAGGAAGTGTTGGGACTCTTGGAGTGAAGCTATGAGGTTGGGAGGGTGCCCTCTGCAACTTGGTCCAGAAGTTAAGATGAAGGGAAGTAGCATCCTAGTTTTTGGGGTTAAGGAGGGACTAGGAGTGGAGGGGTAATCCTGTACTGGCTCCTCCACATTCCTTGTGTGGATTCCCATTTCTGAACATGTTGGGAAGGGCTGAAATCATCCCTGGAAATGGCCCAGCAACCTGGATGCTCATGCCTTCTCTGGTTTCCTCTGAGTCAGACTCTCCGTGTCACTCCCCCGGCCCCCTCCCCGCTGGGAAAGACGAGATGGGACCAGAGAGTACCTGAGCCCAGATGCTGAGGGGCCTGTGCCCCCTGCTCCAGGCAAAGAGGCATCCCAGCGACAGCAGCCCCGCAGCCTCCAGGAGTCTGGGCTCAGCTTCTCCAGCTCGGCATCCTTGTCAGTTCGGGGAGCTGCACTACCGGCATCAGCACGTCAGGGAGGGGAAACCCTTCCTGAGGGACAGCCAGGCAGCAGGGTGCCCTGCCCACGCCGAGCTCCTGTCCCCCCAGGCGTGGTGTGGCAGGGATGAGGAGCCGGCAGCGGATGTTTGCCGCGGTGATGCGCCTGCTCCTGAAGTGCCTGCGGCTGGGGCGGCGGCGGCGGTTCAAGCTAGTGCGGCAGGTGGAGCAGCTGTGGCACTACGGGCACCTCTGCCTCCGCTCCTTGCTCTACAACTCCTTTACCAACGGCGATGTGGTGCTTGACTCTCTCTTCGAGCCCATCTACTGGCTGGTGGACCACGTCACCCGGTGGTTTGGTGTGGTGAGTCCCCCTCACTGGGCTGGATAGATGTGCTGGGGCAACGGGCTCAGGGCTGCCTGTGAGCTGGGACCTCAGTGTGTGGTTCAGATCGGTTTCCTCTGGCTCTGTCCTGCCCCTGCCTCTCCCCAGGCAGTAAGGGGCAGGCACTGCCCACTCCAGTGACCCAGGCCTGTTTTCTGTAGGTGTTTGTGGCACTGGTGATTGGGCTGACAAGCTCTATTGTGGCCATCGTGTACATCTGTCTGCTGCCCCTCATCCTGCAGACCTACACACCTGCCTGGATATGCTGGCACCTCACCTATGGACACTGGAACCTCATCATGATTGTCTTCCACTACTATATGGCTATCACCACTTCACCTGGGCACCCACCACAGGTGAGGCACCAAGTGGCAGCACAACTTCTCCCAGCTGGCCACTGGGGACCAGCTACAGATGGTCACTGGGAACAGCCTGGTGATGGTGTTGCAGGATGTCTCTGAATTGGGGAAGTTAGACTGGGCAGTACAGAGTGGAGAGGCAGTGGGGGTGGCACAGGGCAGAGCAGGAGTGTGAGATGTAGGGTTTAAGGTACACAAATCTCTTTTGACCTGTGCACAGGCCAAGAATGACCTCACTGGTGTGTCCATCTGCAGGAAATGCATTGCCCCTAAGCCAGCTCGCACTCACCACTGCAGCATCTGCAACAGGTAGGGTACCCTCCCTCTGCCTGGGGCAGCCTTTGGAACCCCGCTCCTCACCCCCTACCCCAGTGTGAGACGGGCCCTTCTCTGCTCTGCTAGCTCCTTGCCCTGTCACTTGTAGCCCACAGGGCTGGGGGGTTCCTGTCCCCTCCCAAACACACCACTTGCACTGGATCTGACACTAACACTGGTCTCCTCTTTCGCAGGTGCGTGCTGAAGATGGACCACCATTGCCGTATCCTTCTGCAGTACTAACCGGTGGCACACTCCTGGGGGGAACCAGGCCCAGCCAGGAGCCCTAACCTTCCCCTTCCCTCCCACTCTCTTCTCTCAAGGAGACAGCCAGCATAGGAATGGGTGATGGGAGCAGGGCCTAGAAGAACCGCCCTGGTCCCTGGGTTGGGTTTAGACCCATGGTCTGTCACAGTTATGTACCTTTAACCCCAGAGGTAGCCTGGCTAAACAACTGCGTGGGACACTACAACCACCGCTACTTCTTCTCCTTCTGCTTGTTCATGACCATGGGCTGCATTTATTGCAGCATCAGCGGCTGGGAGATGTTCCGGGATGCCTATGCAGCCATTGAGGTGAGCAGCCTCTCCTGCCATGCACCAAGACCACCTGGCTTCCCCAGACTGAGCTTGCAGAACAAGGCTGGGCCAGGCCTGGCCATGTAGTGACTTTGCTTCCTCTCTTCCTCCTCCTGTGAGGCCCCCAGCTGTTCTGGTCCTGTGGGGGTGTGAGGGGAAGGGTCCCTGCCCCACTCCTCTGAGACACATAACTGGTGCCCTGTTTTCCGTCCTCCTAGAGAATGAAACTGCTTGAGAAGGAGAGACTGCAGGTGGCTGCCAACCAGGTGGGACATCCCTGCCCCCCAGCTGCTCCAGGCAGTGTGGAGCAGAGCTGTCCTGCAGGCAGAGTCCTGCTTGGGGCTCTGCTCTCAAGGAGCACCCCACATCAGACCAGCCCCCATGTTTGTCTCACATGTCAGAGACCTGGAGCTGGTCAGGCAGTTCTGCTGTGGACAGTGCCTCCAGCAGCTTGGGGTCTGCCTCTGTGCACCCAGCTTCCAAGGGGCTTGGGCTGGTGACAGCTTCTTGGCATGTGCTGCTCATGCCATGGTCTCCTGGTGAAGCTGCAGCACTGCATACACATCTCCTCCTGACCACCATCTGCAGTGTCCTGACCAGTCCCATGGCTGCTCCCTGACCCCTTACCTCCAGCCCACTGTTCTTCACGCCTGTGCCAGCTCTGGGTGTCTGTCTGTCTTGTGGCTGTCCCAGGCTGCCTCCCTCTCACCCTGGCTGTTGCATTAGTTCCAGCTGCAATCCTTTCTTGCTGTCCAAGCTCTGCAGCAGGGAGGGTTGCAGCAATCCCTGTCTGGCTTCAAGCTGTAAAGCAGTTCAGGTAATCTTCCCCATCTGGTCCTTTTTCAGACATACTACCAGACCCCACCACCCACCTTCTCCTTCCGCCAGCGAGCTTTCCACAAGAGCGTGGTCTACCTCTGGGTCCTGTGCAGGTGAGGGGGTCCAGGGGCTGGGGAAAACAGAGTGAAGTTTGTGACATTGCTTGCCCTCTACCTGCCTGTAGCTGAGCTTGCTCACTCTAGTGCAGATGTTGCTGCCCTGCCAGCCTTTGGGCCAGAGGAGAGATTTTGTTTCTGTCACAGGAGATTAGACAAGCCGACCCACTTACACGGCTGTGGGTGCAGGGAGGCAGCCTCAGCCCCTGTCAGCTGCAGCACCAGGGAAGGAAGGCCTGTGTTCCACCTGCTGTCCCTTGTCATACCTAGCTCAGTTGCACTGGCCTTGGGTGCCCTCACGCTGTGGCACGCTGCCCTCATTACCCGTGGGGAAACGAGCATTGAACGGCACATCAACAGAAAGGAGAGGCAGAGACTGCAGAAGAAAGGCAAGGTGAGCATAGCCCACAGCATGGGGGGTGTCTGGGGCAGAGCCAGACATGATGTGCCTCTCCCTGTCCTGCAGGTCTTCAGGAACCCCTACAGTTACGGCAGCTGGGATAACTGGAAGGTGTTCCTGGGTGTGGATGTACCAAGGTAAAATCCTGGGGAAGCCCCTGCCTGAGAAGGTGGTGGCTCAGCAGCTCTTGGGGTTGTAGGGACAACAGGGGCTCTCCTTGGGCTGCTGGGAGAAAGGACGACAGTGAACACTGATCCCACACTCTGCACGGCACTGGGCTTTGTAAGGCATGGAAGACCTGGACATAATTGGCCTTGTGCCTGAGGAGCCCTGTCTGGTGACAAGGTGGCCTGCCCAGGACACTTTTGCCAGGAGAATCTCAGCTGAGGAGCTCAGCCATTGTAGCAGCTCAGGATATGGTTCCTCAGAGCTGAGAAGCACCAAGACTTCACCTTTTGGCTGTGGCCTCACTTTCCCCACAGGCACTGGCTTACCCGTGTCCTGCTGCCCTCTCCTCACCTGCCCCACGGGACAGGCCTGAGCTGGGACCTGCCTCCCTGTGTGATGGAGCAACGTGCACCACTCCTGGCAATCTGAGGCCCTGTGCTCTGGACATCCCTTCCCACAGGCAGGGGAGTGCACGGAGGACCTGCTCCGCCACAGCAGCTTCCTTTGGCCAAAGTGCCTGGCAGAAGGCTGGCACATATCGCTGACTGGAGCCAGAGCCATGGGAAGCTCTATGGACTGTGTTGGTGCCTGGACACCTGCCCTCTTGGCTCTTGGTGGCTGCAGGCAGCCCAGGGGCAAGGTGGCAGAGCTGCTACTCCCTGCTCCAGCTGACGGTGCTGCCCTCATTAGCACAGGTACGGGCCAGCATTGGCCCAGCTCAGCTCTCTGAAGGGCTGTGCACAGAGGATTGCAGCCCCATCCCCCAAGTGTTCCCCAGGGAGTATTTTAAAGACCACCTACTAAATACTGTTTTTTTTAAGGGAGTCTGTTCTGTTATCTTGTGGGGGACATGGACTTCTGGGGATGGGAGAAGAGGGACCACAATGTTAGAAGAAGAGGAAGGATCTAGAGCCTGCAGCATCTTAAGCTGCTCAACATACAGAAGAGTACTGAGGACCCAACCTGAGCTGTATGGAGACCCTCAGAGCATTATCAAAACAGATATATTTATTCTTCTGGCACATGGGTTGTCACACACTACACGTGTGCACAGACCTGTTCTCTCCACTCACATGTGGCAGGGGCTATCCATCACTGTCCCTGGCTGCAGCAGAGGGTGGGCAAGCCACAAGGAGCACAGCTCCTTCCCTGCTGTGGGTGCTGGGAAGGGACTGCAGTGAGGGGTACTGTCTGCTGGCCTGCACGCTCCAGCCCATAGCACTCAGGGCAGTCCTGGGCTCCAAGGATCCAGAAGGTCCGTGGCATTGGTGGGATGACTTGGTGGCTTAGCAAGGTGCTGGTCAACACAGGGAGGGGACACAGGGCGCTCACCTGCCTGGGCTCCCAACCAGGAACCTGCAGGGACAGAGATGGTGCTATCAGCCATGTCCCCTGCACACTGGCATCCCCTCACCCTACTTCTACACGCTCACCATTCTCCGCGTGCTGCCACTGCTTCCTTCCGCACCAGCCTCTTTTTGTCGTCCAAAGGTTTGGCCAGTGCCCGGATAACTCGGCCCTTGTATGGGAGCAGCTGTAGGACAGAAGGGGCTCTTTGTGAGAGAAATAAACGGATGCTGGCTGCTCCCCAGGAGGTTTGGGACCCCCTTGCCCCTCTACATGCAGGAGCAGGCAGCAGGGTGCTGCAGAAGCACTTACCACTGTTGTGGGCAGACTGGTGAGGGCATGGGCACAGCGCAGGGCGGCAATGCGGACAGCCTGGAACAGACAGGGATGAGGGCAGCACAAGGGGCAGGAGAGAGGGGGTGCACGGAGGGGAGGAAGGAAGGGATGTACGCACCATGGTGGGGCTGGAGGTGAGGTTGAGGAACTTGGTGACCAGTGTGTCGACATGCAGGCTCATGATCTGGGGAGCTTCGAGCAGCAGTGGGTGGAGGCAGCTCAGTGTGGAGAGCTGTACTACACGATCTGAGCAGGACAAGGCCTCAAGCAAGAGGGAAAGCAGCTGCAGAGAGAGGGAGAACACAGAAGTAATGAGAACCCCAAACCACGCACTCCACAATGTCACAGCTCACCCTGCCTGCCACCCAGGCTGGCTCTTACCGTGGGCAGCTCTGTCACCAACACAGGTTTGGGGAGGTGGTTGAGCACATGGGACAGGCCCTTCAGGTAATTGGCCTTCACATCTGTGGAGAGCAGAGATGGTTACGAGCAGCCTGCAGAAGGATGGGATGCTGGCTCAGGTCCTCTGGTTAAAGGGTCGGGGTGGTGAGGCTGGGCTGGGGGTGGCCACTCACCGGGGCCAGCCCCGTGGAAGCCTTGCACCAGCTTGGGGACGTTGTCAGTGAAGAAGCGCTGGCGGAACATGATGCGCACATCAGCATGGCAGCTCTTGTGCAGCACGTCCGGGGACTCAGCCATGAGCAGGGAGAAGCCATCGGCTGCGGCAGGGCCCAGCTCTGTATCACCCAGCAGGCCCAGCAGCTGTGAGGGAGAGAGCCCTGAGACAGAGTCCTGCTGCTGGGGGTCCCCAGACAGCCATGGGGGAGCAAAGCAGGTTTCTCAGACATCACTCGGCCACTACCACCTACCTTGTCTGTCAGGCAGGAGCTCAGGGGGTGGTAGCGCAGCACCAAGGCTTTGGTCACCTGTGCAGGCAGAACAGTCAATGCCAGGTTGGGTTCCCCAGCCCCCCTGCCCCACTCATCCAGGGCAGGTCTTACCCAGAGCAGCAAGGTGAGTGCCTGCATTCGGAGGGGCCCCTGCACGAGGCTGGACTCCATCCTATTCACTGCAAGCTGCAGGATTTCATCCAGCTGCTGCCCTGGGGATGGAAGGGACAAGCTGAGCCTTTCTCCCTGTCAGCAGTGGGCAGGGACACCTGGCATCTGCCCCAGCCCCTTACCTGCTGGGTGCTTATTCACTAGCCCTGCAAAGCACTTGGCAGCTGTGGTGGCTGTGAAGGGACAACTGCAGGAACAGCTCAATGCCAGCAGCTCCCGGAGCAGCCGTTCCTGCTGAGGGATTGCCACCTGGAAGAGACATAGAATGTGTTATGGCCCAGGGCTGCAGCTCCTCCCTCTGTCTGTCCATGGAGCTTTGTGTGGACAGAGGCTGGAGGGTGCTTGGGCAGGGCTGCTCTCCACCCTGCTCTCCATCAACGTACATCACGGGGCAAGGAGCAGACGAAGGCCATGAGGAGGGCGACCAGGCATCTCTGTGCCTCCAAGCACTCCCCATCCTGAAAGGGAATAACCATGTCCATGTCATCACAGTCCTTGCTGCCAGTCTGTGCCAACATCCTCATTCCCGGCTCATTCTGGTGCTCCAGCCCCTATCACCAAACATACCCCAAAAGGCTGGAAGGAGCAGGGAAAACTGTTTTGGGGTAGGAAGGAGACCTCTCCATCCAGAAAGAGGGGCACCACATGAGACACACTCTGGGCAGCCAGCCTAGGAGAAAAAAAGACATTGTAATGTGCTGCTCTGGAAGGGTCATCAGAGGCCTCCCAGGAAGGACAGGGTCACCCTGTACAGATAGCAGCAGGGGGCATGAAGCCTGCTCCCTCCCCATGATGGAGCACCCAGCTTCCTGCCCTAGCTTCACTCACTCAGGGCTCAGGTGAGTGGTGGCAGCACTGATGACTGGGATCATGGCAGCCAGTACCTCTTCCTCCAGCAATGCCTTGCCCGGCAATGCATGCATGCTCTCTGCAGTTGGTGGGAGGAATGGAACTTGCTGGAGTCTGCTGTTCAGAGGGAGGAGGCAGGCACAGCCCCCTGAACCCACACCAGAGTGGGGCAGGGCTCTAGGACAGGGGCAGGGAGCAGTGCAGCCCACTCCTGAGAGCAACGGGTGCCAAAAGGCATCAGCAGTGGCACTGACTGGAGGATCAGGGACCCTCAAGAGCCCGGGAGTTGCCTGCTCTCCCCTCTCCCACTCCAGTCCTACACTTACCTGGCATGGCTGCCTGCACAGCCATGGCCAGCAGGCACGGCACCACCGTCTGGTGGAAGTACCAGCAGCCCTCAGCATCCTGTTGGCACTGCAGGGCCACACGGTGCAGGCTCTGGCACACAGAGACCATGTCTTGGGTGTTCCTAGCCTCGGTCCCTGCAGAGCACAGTCACTACCAAGTCAAACAACCTCAACACCAGCCCCCCCGATCTGCATCAGGATCCTGGGACAATGCAGCTCTTCTGACTCCCACTCTGCCAGTGGGACACACAGCCCAGGTGTGGGTCCCTTGTACCACTGCCATACCAGTTCTTTCCCAGCCATCACCAGTAACAGGCAGTTCCTGCCCAGACGCTCTGTGGAGCTGCCTGCAGCAGCTCCATTACCTTTCTGCACCTTCTGGAGATGCTGTAGCAGGACAGGGACAGTCTCCCTCACGATGCTGGTGTGGGCGGACACGGCTGCCAGGGCCTGCAGGCAGCGCTGCTGCAAGGAGTGGTGGTTGTGGTAGCTCTCCTCCCGCTCTGAAAAAGAAACACGCCTCAGAGGGGGACCTGGGGACACCCCCCCACCAAGGGAAGTCAGGGCCCAGATCCTGCCAGGGCAGATGGGGTGAAGCAGCACAGCAGACCCCGCCCATGCCAGGCTCAAGGCACTCTGCTTGCTCTGCAGCTGGGCAGCTCCTTCCCACAAGGGTGATTTTGACCACATACAGGCTGGCTACCAGACCAAGCACAGCCTTCCCTGTGCCAGCACACAGTGCCTGTGCTGGGAATCCCCCAAGGACAGCCACCAACCATAACACAGCCCCACTGCCTGGCAGGAGCCCAATAGGGATGGGAAAGGCTTTACCCCAAAACCAGTCACCACTCCTTTCCCAGCCCGACCTGAGTGCAGCTCCTCTTCAAGTCTGGGTACCATGCGTCCAGAGAAAACCTTTGGGTAGGTGGGGGCCAGGGACCCAGCTGCTTCCATTGCTGCTTCACTGCCAAGGGGAAAGAGAGTGTGAAAGGCCATGCAAGGACTGCAAATCCAGGGCTGCTTGTACACCAGCTGCACAGACCTGGCCAGAAGGTGTCTCCAGAACCCTGTTTCTCAGCAACTTGCCTTTTTCACCCTTCAGGTACACAGAGCAGAGCCCCCTTCTTTGATAGGCTCAGAGTTTCTTATTTCCAGCCCATGAATTGTCTGGTTTATCCCATGTAGTCTTCTTGTTCAGAGAACAAGAAGGCACAAGTTCCTGTGCCTTCCCTCAGACTACAGCCCCTCTCTGCAGCAAAGCCAGGCTTTGTTCCTCCTCCCAGAGTGTGGGTGACTGCCGTGATGCCAGCCCACCCCTCACCTGCTCTGGGAATCTTCCTCATGCAGAGCAAGACGGATTAAGTGATCCACAACCAGCTCCAGATCAGAGGAAGACAGGAAGCCTGGAACAAGAGCCATAGAGGAATCCTACCCTTGGCCAAAGGCAAAGATGTTGGTGTGCTGGACAGGATCCTTCCCCATCATCCAGGCCAGCAGCAATGCAGCAGCACACCAAATACCAGAGACACAAGGTGCCTTGTACAAACAGGCAAGAGAGAGACCAAATGTCCCTGGAGCTCATGGCTTGGATAGAACATGCTGCTGCTATTCCTATGCACTTACAGGCAGCAGGCAAGGATGCCCCAGTAGCCACTGTGTCTCTCAGAAGAGAGTGACACCTTCCTCTGTCTCATAGGAAAAAAGGCACCAACCTTGCAGGGAGCCCAGGACAGTCAGTGTCTTGATCCCAACCAGCTGCAGCTGCACACTGGGATCCAGCAGTGCCGAGAACACCACAGAGCAAACCGGGGCCTGGAGCAACAGCAGAGTGCTCTCATCTGGAGAGAGGGGCACAGAATCACTGCCTGAGTCTGGCTGTCACCACACAGCCACCATCATGGCACTTGACAGACCCTTTCTGGGATGCTGCGTTTGACACCCAATCATGCAGGGTCCCTGGGACATGGCAGGGACTCACACATGCCACACTGGCCAGTGAGTTTTCCTTGTCTGTCAGCATACAGGAAAGTGAGGTCAGAAGCAGCAGCCCTTGGGACACAGGTGCCTCCAGAGGGACCAGCCACCCTCACCTTCTTCCACATATCCCCACTTCTGCTGCAACTCCAGGAAGCCTAGCAGCATTTCCAGGATTGTCCTCCTCTGGCTGCTCTGCAGGGACACAAAGGTGTAACCCAGATCAACGTCACTGCTGGGACAGAGCTGCACCTCAGCCCAGCACTTCGAGGCCACAGGATCCCCAAGGGGTCTCTCCCCACAGCCAGGGAAGAACATCCTCTTAGACAACCTGCCACCCCCAGGCCCTGTGGAGCCAGTGGGTGCCCCTCACCTGAGTGTGCTTGGTGTATTGCTCCAGCAGCAGGGGCAGGACGCTGCGAGTGATGCGGTCGTAGGTGCGGAGGGAGGCACCCGCTGCTGCCTGCAAGAGTTTGGCACTGGGCCACACCAGCTTCATGTCGGGCTCGCACAGATGATGCCTGCAATCTGAGATAGGCTGGGCGTCAGCTGCACTGGTGCAGAGCTCCTCTGCCTCGCGTGCGGGGACACAGCTGATAGCAGGGCTGGGACGTGCTGCCAGGGTGCAGCTCTGAGCTACAGCACAGCCTTCCCAACTGAGCAGCTTCCCACAGCTCCAAGTGCACACACAGTGCAGTTCCAGCAGAGATGGAAGCAGCTCAATCCCCTTGCCCTCCCTTCCTGCAGCCAATTACCTTGGAGAAGCCAAAAGTTGCTGTGAGGACTAGAAAGAGAAGAGGCTTGAAAGAGAAGAGGAAGGCAGATGTCTGCCTAGGAGGATGCTTTCAGGCCTGGCTGCATGGGGCAGGTCTCTGTTAGCTACCTTGCAGGATGCTGCTGAGGAAGGAATCCAGCACATCCTCAGAATCAGAGCTGAGCACGGAGCGGGAGAGGCAGGCAGAGAGAGCATGCAGTGCAGCCAGGCATTCCGTCTCAATCTTCTCGCTCGCTGTCTGGAACACCTGGAGGAAAGGCCATAGGAGGAGCTGAACTCCACGCTGACAACAACCACAGGCTTCAGGCTCCCAACGCAGGTTGAAGAGCTCAGGCTCCTGCCTCATTTCCCACGTGATTTGAACATGCAGCATGGCACACTCAAGCCACATGGACATGCTGATAGGGCTGGCCTGTCCCCTCCACTTTACAGCTGGGGCAGTCCAAGGTCACAGGTCCAGGCTGCTGGCAGATATGGGGCCCACCTGGTCTGGTTGAGAACTCCTGCTCAGCAGAAGCCCAGCCATGGTGGAGCCCTGCAGTACTCACCTCTCTTCGCAGGGATGACCAGAGGCTGGGAAGGAATTCCTGCAGCTCCTTCTGCCCGTAGATGGCACAGCAGGCAGTCTGCAAGAGGGAGCCAGGAGAAAGCATCACAGAGAAGCCAGTAACAGGAGGACACGCTGCCAGGACACTGGCCACCCTGGCAAGCTCATGCTGAACTGCACAAATCACTCAAGAAAAACTGGAAAAAGTGATGCAGGCCAAACCCGGACTCTGGAAATTGTGGCTCTGCAAGGGAGAGTCTCTGGCTGGCAGGGAGAAGGGCTCAAAAGTGGCTGGCAGCTGCCACTGCCACAGATCAGCTGTAGGCTGAAGGGAGTAGAGGATCTCTCCTTACCAGAGTCTGGAGTGAGTCAAGCTTGGCACTCTGCAGTTCTGAGTCCAACTTCTCAATAAGCAGAGGGAGAAGAAACTGCAGAGAGAAGCACTTTAATTCAGCCCATCCCTTGCACCACCTTGTCCATGGCCCTGCAAGGCTGCAAGTTCAGTCTCTGCCAGGAGAGGAGAAGGGGTAGCAGCAATAGGCAGCCCCTTCCCAGGGTGCCAGTACCCTCAGTACCCTCCCCAGCAGGACCAGCTCCAGCAGGAGACAGGGCTGCCCAAGTGCAAGCTCCTGGTCCCAGTTGTTCCCATCCCACAGAGTCACAGCAGGAGCTGCAGCACAGGCAGCCTGTGCTCAAGGAACAGGGAGGCACTCAAGAATCCCCAAGGAGCTTCGTACCTCAGCAAACTGGGGCGTGGAGGCCAGTACAGCCCGGAGGCTCAGGATCAGGTCTTCCCTCTGGATGCCATGAGGATCATTGGGGGGCTGGAAAGGAAGCAGAGAGCAGGTCACCCACCAGTCAGGAAACATCGTAACCCATCCACCAGCTGAGGCTGCATCACTTCATCTCCAGCAAGGCATCAGCAGTGCCAGTCACTGCAGCTAGCTTGGCACCAGCCTGTCAGCTTGAGTACAACAGCTCACAGCTGAACACTGCCCAGCCAAGATCCTTGGCCCCCCTCTCATCCCACCCCCTGGAGGGGACACAATCCCCTAAGAAAACAGCAGAAAGAAGTAAAGAATAGGCTGTGGTACATGGCAGACTCACTCACTGGAGTAAAATCAACAGGGAAGTAGCAGGATGTAACTTCAAACAGCTCCTCCACAAAGGGACCTGCAGACAGAAGAGAGAGGGGATGAGCAAAGATATTGGGCAAAAAAGGCACAGCAGGTATGTTTAGCATCCACAGCAGTGGGCTCTGCAACTTTTAAAGCATGTTAGGGATCACCTCACACCTGGTCAGACCCTAGAGCCATGCCTCCAATGGCTCAAAGAAAAGGGACATGTTTCCCAATCAGCTCTGCATGGCAGGTTTAGGCTTACCCAGGGCATAGTCCTTGGCAATGAGATCACGCACAATCTGGAAAGCCACCAGCAGATTGCGGGGATCCTTCTCCCCATCCATGACCTGGATGAAGCCGAAGGTGAAGTTGGCACCCAGGCCTTTCAGCTCTGCAGAAAGAAGGACTGTGAGCCGGTGCAGGACATCAGACCTCACAACACGGCATTAAATCAGCTGAGTTGCCCCAGCCCCACAGTCCTTTTCCAGGTTTCCCAGGCAGAGCCACAGAGCCCTTGGAGAAAGTCAAAGTGAGTCATTTTCCCAGCCTCAACAATCCCGGAGTGGCTCTGGCATCTGCCCCCTCACCTTCCTCCCTGGTGTTCATGAAGTTGGTGATGATGCTGTAGACTGTGTGGCGGTCCAGCTGCATCAAGGACTGAAGAGAGGAGCAGACCAATCAAAACCATCCTCTACACATGGCAGCACAGCTACCCACTACACCACAGGCAGCACATGCCCTTGAGAGAGAGAGCAGGACCCCCAGCAGCTCAGCTGCTGCTTCCCAGCACAGAGATCCCATTTATCACAAGCAAAGTGTGCACATGCCTATGCAATGGCACATGAACATGACTGTCCCATCACTGCATGAATGCACTATCAGTCACACCAGGGCCTTGCATGCTGCCCAAGGCACTGCCAGCAAAAACAATCTTAAATGTGAGGACAATTGGACTGGGGGCACTTAAACACAGCCTGGAGAAGGAAGTAATTCCCCTAGAGCTGAGAAAAGAGAGGCCAAGGGCCAAACAGGATTCTTGGCTGCTGTCTGTCTCTCACAGTCTCTCTTGCAGTGAGCCAAGCTGTCTCTAAGTTCTGCAGAAGCACTGCACTGTGCTGAATGTGGCCAGTCCTCAGGGCAGGCAGGCCATTGTCAGACACACAAGGAGCAGAGATCAAGTAAGATAGGAAATCACATTGCTCACCTGCACATGTACCTCTTGGAAGATGGCTTTAAGCACAGACACTGCTAGCCCTGAGGACAGCACTTCACACATGCTCTGGGGACAGGAAAAGCAAGAATAGAATACCATGATGGCAGCCACATAACAGAGCTCGTGCCTCTGTGCAGCAGCTGCCTGCAGGATCCTCTTCCACAACAGAGAGCTCACCATCCCCTCCCCGGACTGAACAGGACAAGACGCCCATCATCTGTGCTGCTCCCCAGGGTGGCCAGGGAATCCTTGCCCCAGTACCAACACAGGGCAGGAAATCAAGGCAGTCTCCTGTCCTCTGCAAGAGGCACAGCAGGAGAAGAGAGGAGACAGGGCAATGTTGCCAGATGGGCTGATAGCCCAGCCAGGCCCTGCTCAACACACTGCTCCAACCCATACCCAGGCGTTGCACCTCCCTGACACTGCTCTGCGATGCATCCCACCACTGCAGGCTGGGACTGAGAGCTCACCAGTGCTCGGAGTCCCTGGAGCACGGAGGGAATCACCAGGTGATGATCCTGCAGCCGGCTCTCATAGAACAGGACCAGATGCAGCACTGTCAGAAACAGACACCAGTGTGTGTTAGCCCTAGGAAACGCAGCTGCTGGATGCTGGCCCCAGCTCGACCACAAGCTGATGGATTAAGAGTGAGCACATCTTGCACTGGTGAATGGGACAAACTGCTGCTGTTGGGTGCACCCAACACAGCACTGGCTGCTGCAGAAGTGCTGGAGCTACCCAAGAGGCATTTGCCCTGGCCTGTCCAGACATGTAAATGCAGACACCAGCAGCAGAGTGGCAGTCTGCTCAGTGGAGGCTGGAGGATGTTATGGGGTGGGGCACAGGGCTGGGGCAGGAGTTCTGGCTTCCTCGAGCTTGGCTCCACAACACGTTCCTGGCCCCTGAGTCATGGCCACGGGCGCCTGCACACCCCAGCCCTGGGGAGTGGTAGCAGGAAGCAGACTGGAAGAGCCGGCTAGCAGCATCCTGTGCCCACAGCTGCTGCAGAAACTCAGCCCCCCAGAAGGCAGCCTGACACAGCGCTTGAGAAATCACCTGCGTGAGCAGGGACACGAGGCTCTAACACAGCTCACTCCCCTTGCTCAGCTGTCCTGAGTCCCTTTTCTCCTTCAAGTATCCCCACTGAACCTCCCCACTTCTGGCTGCTTCCAGAGCACCCCAGTTCCCATCACTCATCACACCCGGCTTCAGCTACTGCAGCAGATAAGGTTCTACGCACAGCTGCTCTCAGCCCTGCCTAGCTCCAGTCAAAGAGAGCCAAATCACAAGGACTAAGCATCTTTTACTTCCATCCTCCACCTTACTTACTAGCTAGGCCTCCTGTCTAGCCAGGCTGCTGGCATAAGTTCAGCTTCCCATCTGCAAGGCCGCCAAGCCAAAGCTTGTTAGCACTTACTGGCTTTCCCTGCTGCCAGCCAGCTGCTATGGAGTGTTAAACAGAGGCAGACCTTCTCCTTGCCTCCATGAACAGCGTATCTTCCCCTCCCCACTCCGGTCCCCCACTCCATTCTCATCCTTATGCTGATCTCCCCTCCTCCCCAGGCCTCCTCCTGAGTTAACCTGATCAGGCTGCAGGGCTGCAGTGTGACTTGGTGTGTGGAGGACAGTCTTCCTGCTCTGAATCATCACCCAAGGATTCTGACATACAGATATATCCCCAACACATCCCACGCGGCACCGAGCACACCTGGGTGTGCAACACCCACACACTGTCAGGGGCCCCAGCTGTCCAGGGATTTGGTGTGTTCAGACGATGACAGTGAATAGTGTGGTGAGGTTGGCACAAAAGCTGCAGGACAAAGCCTCGTGCCCTCCTTGGACTTTGACTCTTAGGGATACGTACAAAGTTGTCACAGTGTTAAATCAATCCCTTTGCAGGACAAACACTTTAATGACACAGGCTTTGTCCCCACCCAGACACTCAAGGGCCAGAAAAGCCCTTACCTTCCTTCTCCTGGAGCAGGGAGTAACACTGGAGCAGGACTTGTGACAATAGCTGAATGCCTCGCCCTCGCATCCGAGGATCTGTGTTCTCCAGACAAAACCTAAGCCAAGAGGGGAGAAAGCCCAAGAAGCCTGTTGTGAGCAGGTACATCCAAGCAGGAAGCATTTCCTGAGCAGGCGCATTACAAAAACAAAGAGGTGCTGCTCTGTGGGCCCAATCATGACTGACTTGCTGGCAGAGTGAAAACAGACTCCTCTCCCCCTGTCTGTGCTGCATGTGTGCACTCAGCCTCAGAACCATGCAGAAAGAAATCCAAGTTCTCAAGTCAGACCAAATAAATTGCTCTTGCACCATGCTACCAAGATCACAAGGGTCAAAAAGGGTAAAGCCTCTTACAGTGAGGCAAACCCAGCCCCCAGCTTGGGGGAAATGAGCCTAGGCCATGACAGTTTGAAGACAAAAGCAGAAGCAGAGTGCCAGCCAACTTGTGACATGGTGCTGTCCACCTGTGTGCTCAGGCAGCTCCTGCTGGAGACAGCCCCAACTGAAAATGCCCTGCCACTTGCTGCCTGCCACAACATCTCTCCTCTGTCCTGGGAGAGCACCAAGAAGCTGCTCCAGCCTTGCTCTTTCCCAAAGAATTCCACATCAAGGGAGTGCAAAGCATTGCTCCAGCCCCATGCTGCGAGCAGAAAACATCCTGTTCACTGCAATATGTCATCCAGTGCTGAAGCTCATCCTGGATGAGCACACTTGTCCTTCTAAGTATGCCTTGTGGGAATGTCCCCTGCAAGGCCCTTACCCGATGCATAACTTGCATAAGGCTTTTCTTACCCCAGGGCTTCCACAAGCTGCAGCACTGTCCACCTTCCATCTTTCACCCCTGGAGAAAGGAGGTAAAAAGAGTGAACCAGAGAGATCATGCAGATATCATACTTGGAGATGGATGCTGGGAAGCATCTCAGCACCGCAGTGGGAAAGGCTGGTTGGTGCTGACTCCTCACTAAGCACCAAAGGAGCCACATGCACTTAACTGATGGAGTTGCCTCAAGCCCAGCCTGCAAACACCTCTGAGACTGAGAACTGAGAGGAGACAGCCAGAGGAGAACTTGCCCGCAGTTTGCCTCACCCTCTCCCTGCAGCGTGGCTGTATGTGTGGCTCCTAAGAGAAGTCTTGCTGTGCTCCACTTCACTGAGATACTAAAACCCTCTTCTCTAATGTGAGCATGCTGTGAGGAGACAGAGGGATCCAGGTGCTTCCTGAAGCAAAACTGGCTGAACAAGCAGCACAGACACTAGTGATCAGTCAGCTTCCCACCTTGGCTCCATCACCTCCATGCTGTGCTGAGCAAGAACTGCACAAACTTCTTCCAAGATGGAGGGTAGGGAGAAAGGCAGTTTTGTGGTCACAGGAAGATAAAATGCTGGGATTCCTGGAGTCTATTTACAACTCTGACTTAGATTCCTTGCCAGGTTGCCTCATTCACCTCCTCCCTCTGTATTCTTGCAACTTGACTAGGGGAAGAGTCACTTCTCAGAAGGCTTCAGTAAGGACCTGCTTGCTGCACCTTACAAGAACCTTGGCAGAACGGCAGGTTCTCTATTCCTGCCACCCGTTGCCAATGTGGCACCTCCCCAGAAGGAAAGTTCTGTGTACACCCTCTGCTCAGACATGGGGTGGCAGGCAAGGGACTGCCTTACCTTTAGACCCCTAAGCTGCAGCTCAAGTGTCAAGTGGCATTGCTGGAAAACAAACAGCACGCCTCACTCTGCCTAGACAAAACAGCATTCCTCCTCAAAAAAAACCCCAAATCACCTGGCAGTCAGTGAGACTCACTGTCTTTGCCCAGGGGCACTTCTGGGCACTCTGGAGGGACCTGCTCACCTCTCTGCCCTGCTGAACCTACACGACTGACAGGGCTCTCACTCTCTCAGAAACCCAAAGGTTTCATTAAGGGCTTTCCCAGGCCTTGTTCCAGCTAATATCTTCTGCTGTTGCAAGTATTTACTGTCTCTTCCTAAGCAGTTAATTCCAGTATTAAGACACACTGTTCATCATAGAGCTGTCTCTAGGGATGGGATGACAGTGTGTTCTGACAGCAGGCAGTCCTGACTCCAGAGACAGAGCTTTCAATCCTGCCTGGCACAGCAAGGAGAAGGAGCCTGAACTGAGAAACAGAACAGATAAGGGTACTGCGTGGAAAAAGAGCCCAGCAGGTCTCAGAACTGACAGGCACAGACTGAACAGGGGGGGCCCTCAGAGACAGCCATAACGTGCTGGCAAAATTTCTTGCAGAATAACAACAGCGAAACAACAAGCAGATGCTGTGCACCAGCCAAAGCAGAGCGGGCTGCAGAGAGAGCTTGCATGGCCCCTCCACATCCAGCATCCCAATATCTGGATCTGCAAACTCATGAAGAACCCTTGTGTCTCTGCACCATCACAGAAAAAGTCTGAGGCAAATGCCATCTCTGTGGCCAGGTGCTCTGCCTCTATGTGTCTCCAGAGACCGAAAGCAGCTCTACACAAAGCTTCTGGTTCCCTACTCAACATGAAAGAGCTGCAGTGTGATGGCCAAACCACAGCCAGGTACTGATACTCCCCGTGATCAGCAGCAGAGAGGTCAGCAGCTCCTTTGCTCAGCTCAGCAAGGGAGCTCCCTCTGTTCTTGGGGACGCAGGTGTGACCAGCTTCACCTCACATGGTGTGGCCACCCCTCCCTGGCACAGCCTGCAAGCATGGCATGCTTGTGGCCAGCACTGCACAGGCCACAGCATGAGCACCAGCACAGCTAATTGGACCTGCCTCATCAGCATGGCAGGCACAGTGGTGAGCCCCTGAAACTGCTGCCTCCACATCTGGCAGCAGCACACATGCCCCGAGGTTAAATTAGGCACTTTGAGTCTCTTTACCAGGAGGGGCTGCCTTGCTATTCTGGGATTCCTGTAGTTCCCAGAGACTTAACAGAAACAAGCCATCCACCCTGTGCTGGATTGCTACTCTGAACCAATGTGCTCTCTTTCCTGACAGGTCTGTCCCCCTTTCAGTGTCCTTCTAGGTATTAGTCACTTCTGGAGGCCTTCCATTCTTGTTTCCCCCACACCCTCAAAATGTGAGCACAATGTTCACTGGGAATATGTAATGGATTCTGTAACAGTAGTATCCTTCTCTCCCAATTTTTTAAGAAAGATTAATTCGGCCTCCTCCTGCCACCCACCAAACCCATGCAGCCCAACCTGCCTGCGACAGCACCAAGACCTTTCTGCCACTTGCCAAGTTACACTCATTTTAGTCCTCAGCAACAAACTGGCGAAGCTCAAAGTGTTCGTTACAGCAATTGCACAATGGCCATGAGCTTAGAAAATACCTCCCCTTTTGCTCAAGGATACGCAGTGCAATTTAATCCTTTCTGATGTGTGGTTCCATATGAGGTCAGAGGGGCTCAAGGACTCTTGCCAGCCCCACTGTTTGTGAAGGTGGATTTGTCACAAGAGCCACCCAGCTGAAAAGAGCTGGGGGGAGCAGTTCTCTTTGTATGTCTTCCAAGAGACAAAGCTGTCTCCAGGCACTTCTGTAACACGGCATCAGGTGACAACAGCAGCTGTAAGGTTATTCTTCCCCACGTTTATCTGAAATGTCAGAGACTGTACATCCCTTCTGCAACATCTTGAATGTCACATAGTTTAGTGAATTCCTCCAAATTTCCTTGGCATTTTCTTCACTCCGTATTACACGGGCCACCGGGTTACCTTCATGTTTTGCCAGCTCATCTCATCACCAAGACAATACAGAGCAGTTCATAAGCCATCAGGCCTTGGGAAAGGTCTATAAGCTACCCATCTACGTAATGTAACATATATACATAGCCCTTCTCAGCTCTCCGAGCTCCTTCCCAAAACATGCTGAAGCCACTGCAAACAAACACCAAAGTACCACCTTATCCTTAGAAAGCCACATTCCTGAACCTGTAACTTCCCTAATACAACAAAGTCACCCAACTGCCGTTCCAAGGAGAAGGATAAATTATCGGACAAAAGCAAATGCCTCAAGCCCTGCTAGGAAAGGGGGAGAAACCACAGTGAGGGCAGTCTGCAACTGTCACCTCCCCCGGTCCCTCTGCAAGGCCATAAGCGCTCTTCCCACTGTCGATTTCTCTACCACCCACATCTGCCTCGCTCCTGGAGCCCCTCATCCTCATGGCTGTCCCACTCCTACCAGACATCTCCTGGGCAGCTCCGAGCTGCAGGCCCTACCCTACCCAACCCATTCCCACGTGTCCTGCCCGGCACAGCAGCCTCACAACCCACAGACACGCTTCGTCCTGCGCCTCCACACCCTA
>VWZS01002368.1:1389280-1414990 GCA_013397075.1 Rhabdornis inornatus | reverse complement strand
AACACTCGCAAGCGAGCAGGTGAGTGGGGATCGTCCCGGCTGGGCACCCCGTGGTCGGGGGCACTGGTGCGGGGGGGGGTCCCGTATCTCCCTGGGGGTGGCGCGGGAGGAATGTGGGCACCGGAGGGGCGTAGTCCGCCACGGGACAACTCCCCCCTCGCACAGCCCTAGGAGCCGGTCTGTGTCCTCCGGGTTTCCGGACCCCGGAGATCCCGGTTCGGTGCGCGGCCTCGGGGGCGGACAGGAACCGTGGCTCCCGTCCCGGCGCCCCGGAGGCTTTGCGGGGTCAGGGCTGGGGTGCGCAGCGCGTCCAGCCGAGCCCTGCCAGTTCCCGGCTTCTCCCGGGAAGTGCTGTCCTGAGAGCACTGTAGGGTGGCGGATGCTCCCGGTCTGGGGTCGGCAGCGTCCCCCGGCACGGCGCGTCCTGCGAACGGCAGGGTCCTGCCTGGTCGGGGTCGGTGCTGTCCCGTACCTGGCTGCTGCCGACGGGCGCGACCCCATTCCCACTGCCCCGGGGCTTCGGCAGGGAGCGGCTGCGCCGGTCCGGAGAGCAGCGGCAGCGCAGCGGGGCCGGTGCAACCCCGCGGCCCCCCGGAGTTACCGGTAGCCGAACACCCGGGTGCCATGAGGCGCTTCCCCGTGATGCCATGCCGGAGGGTTCCGGAGGCCGCGGGGACGGGTACGGTGGACTTTCGGCGGAGAAGCCGTGGGCTGGTAGGATGAATCACGCCTTTCCCTTGCCGCCTCCCCGGCCGGTGCCGTCGCAGCCGGTAATTACCGTGTTTATGGCAGAGCGGTAGTGGGCGGTGGGAGAGGAGGGGCAGGAAGTGTGTGCCCGGGACGGGATGCCCCGGCCCTCGCCTGCAGCTGGGATGAAGGAGGGAAGGGCGTTTTCCGTGGGACGGTGCCCGCCGCTCCGGCAGCACGTGCAGGGGGCGGGGGCTGCTGGGCCAGGCTGTGCTCGTGCCCTGGGCAGCCGCTCCTACCGCGCGGGGCTCCAGGTGTGCCAGCCTGCCCCGGGGATGCCCTGCTGGTATGGGTTGGGGTGATAGTCCCCCCTCACCCCGACACACTTTGCCCCCCAGGAGTGCCTTCTTGCGGGTATCAGTGAGGCCTGGGGTCCCTGGCTGACTGTTCCCTCAGCTTGGCGGGATGTGGGGCCATTGCCTTGTAGCTCTGGCTGCTGTGATGGGGCGCGGGGTCAGATCCCAACATTAGGATCTGTGTGAGGATCCCCTCCCATGCCAGGCAACAGCTGACTGCAGAGCCTGTGTCTCCATCCCCACTTGCTCTCCTGGGATGGGTCATCGTCCCTTCCTGGTATACTGCTGGCAGTTGCTGCTGCTGCTTTCTTGCAGTATGTCCCTTCCTGGGAGAGCAGCGCTGTCCCTTGTGCCAGGTGCCCTGGCTGGTTCCTGCCTTTGCTTGGATGGTGCCACCAGCCCATGGAAGCTGGTCAGCAGGTGGTGGAGAATGAAGCAAGGCTACAGCTGCCCTCACCAGCGGTATGGGGGCACTGCCCTGGGCCAGCAGGTCCCAGTACACGAGGACCTACTGTCAGCCGGGAGGGGGGTCTCTGCCTGCTTACCTCTGCTGCTACAGGGGTCCTGCTAAGCAGCCCACCTGCCAGGCAGCTCCTGCCCTGGCTGGAGCTTGCTGTGACTCCTTGTGGAGGGGTCGTGTGAGGGCTCCCAGCAGCAGGTGACAGCATTGTCCCTGGGGTGGCCAGCTTACCGCAGTGGGAGCTGGGGAGGCCCGTGGCACACAGCATCCCAACCCTGCCTGGCTTGGGAGTGTACCAGTCAGCACTGCTGGAAGCAGTGGTGTGTGCCATCTGGCTGACATCTTCTCCAGGGCCTCCAGGACCTGCCAGCTGGGGCTGCCTAAGGTTCCTGCAGGCAGGGAGCAAGCCCAGGGCAGCGAAGCCTTTGGGTCACATCCTCCAGCCTGGGGGTTCCTCACGCGGGCACCACGGGGGGCTGAGCCATGGGCAGGGTGCTGCAGGCACATGGCAGGAGGCAGCAGGCTGCCAGCCAGATCCTGTTGGCTCGAGTCTGGGCACAGTGAGCGGATGGACCTGTCTGGTGGTGCTGCTGCTGTGGAGAGTTGCACAAGGGGCCAGGAATAGAGCAGCAGGAGGTGATTAGAAGGTGCAGGCCTGACTGGGTGGTAGCAATAAATAGATGAGGCTTAAGCCCCTGCCTACCTGTGTAAGGCTGCTGGGCATGCCTGTACACATGAGGCAGCCACGGCTGACCCCCACAGCTCCAATCCTGCTGCCTCTCCTGGCCCAGCCTCTTTCTTCCCTCTGCTGCAGGCAGTGCTGCGGGAATGGTGCTGACTGAGAGTGCTGGCCGGCATCCTGGCTGTGATGACATGTGCCCCAGCCTGGTGGCCACAGCAGTATAGGGACATGATCCCAGACATGTCCTTGAGGCTGGCTATGGACACTTCACCACTGCACTCCTGGGGCAGGTGTTGCCTCTGACCTTGCTGTGTCCTGTGGTGCTGCAAATCCCTCTGGCCCAGCACCGTGACTGCTGAATCGGCAGCACTGGCTGCAGCTGGCTGCCTTGCTCCTCCAGGGATGTGGCAGGATGCTGCCTGCCAGAGATGCTCAGTGCCCAGCCCTGGGATAGCTGAGCACCTGTGCCCCTTGGGGACCCCTGAGGTGGGTGCTTGCTGGAAGCAGATACTATGCTGGCTCCAGTGGTCTTGGGTAGGGTGAGGCAGGGCTGGTACAATCAAAAAGGTCATGTAGTGCCTTATGTCACCACACACTTGCTCAGGAGCAGCTGTCTGGGGAACTTGGCTCAGCCCAGAGCTGGCAGTGGTGGCTGTCTCCAGTGGCTGGGCTGTATGGCATCACCTTGCCTGGCAGGTCACTGTGTGGGCACAGGCATCTTCCTGCCCAGCTGGAGCCTCACTTTCCCCTCATCCTGTCCCCACAGGAGCAGTGCTGCCTGGCCAGCTCAGGGTGACAGGAAGGAGCTGTTATCATTCATTGTCTCCAGCTCAGTTGTGAGTGACAACTCCTTCCTTCCTCACGTGTCTGGGCTGGCCGTGGGACCAATGGGACAGAGCTGTTCCCACAGGTTCACAGCCCAGTGTAGTGAGGGCATGGTGATCTGGGACTGGCATTGGGGTGGCTCAGATCCCTGGGCAATGCTGGCTGCTGAAGGTCTGTGGGGATGTGGCTAGGGCCTGTTTTGTGGAGAGCCAGCTGAGTTCAGCCCATTGCTGGGGCAGCTGCAGCTGGCAGTGATGCCCTCTTGTCCCCCTGATGCCTAGGACGCTGTGTGCCTTCTGTCTTGCCCATAGCTGGTCCCTGTCATCCTGGGGTGGCAGAGGGGACGGTGAAGTCCTGACCCCCCTTTGCTGCCGCTCAGCCTTTGTAATCCCCTTCTCGTTCCGATTCACCAGCTTATTTCCTGGCTAATTCCCCAAGCTATAAATACTCCTCTGCCTCAAAGGGCCCCAAGGCCCTGTGGCCACCCTATGGGGCAGCGACTGGTCCCCCAAACAAGGAAGCAAAACCCCTTGTCCCCTCTGTGGGCAAAGGGTGTCACTTGAGGGAGCAACTGCTGTGGGGCCAATGGGATCTTGGGCCGGGCTAGCTTTTGCCCAGTTACCACTGGCTGCACTGGGGGCTGTTCTTATCTGGATAGGGTGATCCCTATCCTATAGTATGGGGAGGTGGGGGGCTCAGGACCCAAGGGGAAACCCTGTCCTTTGGCTGAATATCCACCCCCCCTTGCAGGCCGCAATGAGCCCCTGAAGAAGGAGTGTCCCAAGTGGAAGAGTGACTACCCCATGACAGACGGGCAGCTGCGCAGCAAGCGGGATGAGTTTTGGGACACGGCACCTGCCTTTGAAGGCCGCAAGGAGATCTGGGATGCCCTGAAGGCAGCTGCCTATGCTGCAGAAGCCAATGACCACAGCCTGGCGCAGGCTATCCTTGATGGAGCGAGCATCACCCTGCCCCATGGTGAGGGTCAGCACTGGGGGTTTGGGTGGGGTGTGTGCTGAGTCCCTCATATCTGTGCACATGGAGGTCCCAGGCTGGAGAAAAAAAGGGGCTCCCTCCAGAGCTCAACCCAGCCAAGGGGAGTAAGGCAGGCTGTGCCACACTGCTTGGGGTGGCCCTGTCCCCATTTGCCCACCCTTACTTAGCATTTTATCCTGCTGTCCCCAGGGTCCCTGACGGAGTGCTATGATGAGCTGGGCAACCGTTACCAGCTGCCCGTCTACTGCCTTGCACCCCCTGTGAACCTGATCCTGGAGCGGAGCGAGGAGGAGGCGGTGGAACCAGCTGAACCTCTGCCCAATGCCCGGCGGGAATTCACCCTCAAGGTGCGCCTCTCCACTGGCAAGGACCTGCGGCTCAGTGCCAGTATGAGTGACACCATCGGGCAGCTGAAGAAGCAGCTGCAGGCACAGGAGGGCATTGACCTGGCCTGGCAGCGGTGGTTCTTCTCAGGCAAGCTGCTCACTGACCGCACACGACTGCAGGAGACCAAGATCCAGAAGGATTTTGTTGTGCAAGTGATTGTCAACCAGCCCCTTCCACCCAGGAACTGAGCCACCCCCTACTGGTTGAGGGGAGAGGGCAGGGGGCTGGGGGACAGTGGCACGTCTGAGGATTCCCTGTGCTGTGTTCCAGCCCATCTGGAGCTTCTGCTGCTCCCCCCTGAGGCTGCCCTCTACACAGGTGACCCCCCCAGGAAGGTCTGCATGGGGCTGTGCCACCACATTTGCTCCCCTTGGCAGGAAACACGGGCAGGCGCCGTGTTTGCTGAAGGCGGTTCGAGACCAAATGTCTCTGGGGCTCCTCTGCCAGGCTGTGCCGGCAGGGAGAGGCTGTGACCCACTGGGCTCTGGCTTCCCCCTGGCCAGGAGACCCATGGGGTGCTGGGCTGGGTGGAGATGTCTCCCCTCTGTACATAGTCTGTATTTATCAATAAAAGCCTTTTCATCCTTCCTCTGGCCTTGGGGACAGGCTGGAGAGGGCTGTAACCCATAGCCACAAGAGGTCCCTGTGCCTGTCCTGTATCTGCTCCCATGTCAGAATGGGCACAGGGTGGTCAAGGGTAGCCTGGACAACCCTGATCTGCTCCTAGTGCCACCCTGACCCTGTCCTGCCAGCCCTGACTGTTTGCCTGCCAGGACCCTTCCCCAGCATTGTTCCATTGACATCCCAGCTGCTTCTTAGAGTGAGGTTACCGCCTTCCTTTCCTGCTGCTTCCTTTCTGGAGATTTAAGCTTGTGTCTGCCCTTGAACTAGGTCAGACAGTCTGTGGAGGGGAACAGTCCCAAGACTACCTTCATGGCCACCATGGCCTGCCGTGGTGAAAATAGTGTCTGCTGTAGGAGGCTGTCACACCCATGGGAGAGGGCACCCAAGGATGGCCCTGGGAACTGCCCAGGAGGGTAACAGTGATGTGTAGCTGTCCGTCCCTCCCCCAGGTCTTGTGCTGGTGGATGGTGCCCAGCGCATTAACTGTCCCAGCACAAGACAGTGTTGGCCTCATCTTACAAGGGGGGAGTGCTCAGGAGGCTTGAACAATGTTCCTGCTGCCGGGAATAGCTGCCGGCTCTGCCTGTTGGCCCCACGTGAGGCCAGTCTCCTGCAGCCATGTGCTGTGGGGGAGGCCAGGCAGCCTCGGGGACCCTGGCAGGGCTGCTCGGAATGTTCCACACCTGAGGTCATCCTCTAAAGCAGCACAGAAGGGCCATGACTCCTGGCATCCCATGCTGCCTGCTGCTGGCTGAGAGGCTTGAGAGGACCCATTGCCTCTCTTTGGGGTGGGCAGGCCCCCTCTCAGGTCCCTGCCCCGACCAGGGCGTCTCAGGCAGTATTGGTGGCTGCAGCAGCATCTGACTGCACAGAGATGGGATGATGGGAGCTGTGGGAGCATCTTGCTTGCCCAGGGTGGGTGGCATAGGCATAGGTGCCGTGCCTGTGGGATGACCCTGGATCATGTCCCTGCTCTGCTGAGCCTCTTGACTGGCTGTCACAGGTTCTGCACACCGCAGCTTTCCATAACAAGCACAGGTGTCCTGGCCAACCCGGGGCGTGGGGGGGTCTCTTTAAGAGGGTGTAAGTCTGGAGAGGTGAGTCAGGGCCACCAGAAAGCAGGAGGGTGAGCTCATGGCAAAGCTGCCCCAGTCATGTGGAGCAGCCACAGCTGTTGGTGCCCTTGGGCTGTGGGACAGAGGGGCCAGCAGCATAAAGCCCCACAGCCAGCAAAGCCGCCGGCAGCACCAGGAGCCAGGACTGGGAACTCCCTGCCCGTGGTAGCAAGAAGAGGACACATCCTGCACAGGACTGTGCACTGCAGGCAGACATGGAGCTGGATGTGGAACGGGCCAAGGAGCTCATCGACCAGAAGCTAGCAGAGGAGGAGAAGGAGGAGGTGGGTCCGTAGGGCAGGGGAGCTTTCCTGGGCTGTCGTAGGAACCCCCATTGTACTCTGTCTATACTTAGGGACTCAGACATGAGGAGGCTGGCACTGACCTTGCCATCCTAGGAGAGATATGAAGGTGTCCAAGGGCTCTCAAGGGGATCAAGTTCCCAACCCAATAGCTCTAGCCCATGGGGCAGAACTGAGCAGCTAGCAGGTGCCCAGCTTACCAAACAGCGTGGACAGGCAAGCACAAGCCCAAGGGCTGCCAAGCATCCCGCAGACCTCAGTGGGGAGTGGAGCCATGCCCAGAGCCACCTTTCCTGGCAGGCTGAGGATGGAGGCAGTGGGGCTGCTGTGTGCCCAGACAAGACCATGCAGCACCCACTGTGCCTGTGCAGAAACTCAAAGGGGATGGTGCACGGGAGCCACCAGCTGTGGAGCGGATGAACACACCTGAGCTGGAGGAGGAGAAACGCCGTGGCCCCAGGAACTGGGGTCTTGAGGCCATCAAGGTGAGTGGGTTGGGGTGCAGGGTGGCTAGGGGTGGCTGGTCACAGACGAGTCAAATGGGGCGCTGCGTGTGCTCACCAGGGCCAGGAGAAGGTGCGGAGGAGTTCAGTGGATCTGAGGCGGGAGATCATCGACGTGGGGAGCATCCAACGACTCATCGAGCTCCGCAAGCAGCGCCGGCAGCGCCAGGCAGAGCGGGCAGCCACCCCCGAGCCCACCCCACCACCTGAGCCCCTGGAGATTGTATGTCAGGGAGTCCAAAAATGCGGGAGGGTGGCTGCTGGGATAGGGGCCAGACCACCCACAGGCCAGCCCCCGGGTCACCCTACCACTCAGAGACCTCTCTGGGGAAGCAGGCCAGGGGGCCTCTATGTTGTTCTCCCTCCTGCACCCCTGTGCTGCCCCAGCCCTGAGTCTGTCCCATTGCCAGGAGGGTCCTGTGGAGCCAGAGACCTTCCTGCGAGCTGCTGTCCAGGGCAAGATGCACATCATCGAGAAGTTTCTGGCAGACGGTGGCTCCCCTGACACATGTGATGAGGTAGCATCCCTGACAGCCACTGGTTGCCCCCAGCCTGTGCCATGCCACCAAGTCCTGCAGCCATGCCCCACCATGCTTGTGGGAAAGGGCTGGGACCCTTGGGACAGGGCTGGAGGTACAACCAGACTGGGCAGGGGAAGATGCACCTGTGCACCAATGTGCCACCCTGTCCCCCAGTTCCACCGCACAGCCCTGCACCGCTCCTCGCTGGAGGGACATATGGAAATCCTGAAGAAGCTGCTGGACAGTGGGGCCACTGTTGACTTCAGGGACCGGGTGAGGCTGGATCCTGCTTCCACCTGCATGCTGACCTGAGCATCTGGGTGTGTTGCAGCCAGAACTACAGCAGGACTGGGGACTCTGCAGTGAGGCAATGCTGTCCCCATCATGGAGGTGGCTGCAGGCAGGGCTCTGCCACTTCAGCTTGAGCACGGGGACTTGCTGGGGCAGGGGACAGACACAGGGTAGGGGTGTCCCCCACCATGACACAGCACTGTATATCCAGCTGGACTGCACTGCCGTGCACTGGGCCTGCCGGGGTGGGCATCTGGATGCTGTAAAACTGCTGCAGGACCATGGGGCAGACCTCAATGTGAAGGACAAGGTGAGCAGGGCAGAGCAGGTCACAGGGTTGTTCCAGGGGCAGGGGCATACCCTGGAGTACCAGAGCTGACCCTCTGTTGGGTTAGCAGGTGTGGGTGCTGATCCCCCCTGATGTCCATCTCATCCCCCCTCAAGCTGCTCAGCACACCCCTTCACGTGGCCACCCGAACCGGACACCTTGACATTGTGGAGCATCTCATCCACTGTGGGGTGGATATCAATGCCCCAGACAGGGTGAGTGCTGCAGCCATGCAGGCATCACTGGGGGGCAACACTGATCCCCCTCCTGCCTTTGACCCCTCCAAAGGCTTCCAGCACCCACAGTGGGGCACACCTGGACACACATATCCCTGACCCTGGTGGTTGCAGCCACAGCCAGATCTGGGACAGGAACAGTCCCCCTTGTCCGTGTGGAGGTTGGTGTGCTGGAGACTGGGTAGCAGTGCTGGGGACAGGCAGAGGGTCTTTGTCCCTGGACCACAGTCTCCAGTGAAGCTGTGTCTCTTACAGGAAGGTGACACAGCGCTGCATGATGCCACACGGCTCAGTCGCTACAAGATCATTAAAACACTGATCTTGCATGGGGCTGACATGATGGCCAAGAATGAGGTGAGTGTGAGTGGCCAGCACCAAGGCCCCATCATGTTGCACCACCCTGTGCCCAGCCTCTCTCTGCCCACTCTTTCAGGCTGGCAAGACCCCAACAGACCTGGTGCAGCAGTGGCAGGTGGACACACGCCAGGCGCTGGAGACCAAGGAGCAGCCGCAGGGGGAAATGGAGGTCCCTGCATGATGGCACCAGGCAGGGACCAGGGCCTGGTCTCAGCTCCAAGGAGGAAGATCCAGACAAGACTTGTCAATAAAAGTCAGCAAAGAGCAGCGTTTGGCTCCAGGTGGCTTTGAGGTTGGGCAGCCTGCACCAGGGTTGATGGGCCTAGGGAAGCTGGGTTGTCCTGGGAGCATGATGAGCCCTGCCTCCTATCACTAGGACTCAAGTATTGGTGACTCCAAGTGGTTCAAGGGCAGGACTCCTTGCTGCAGGACACGGATCACTTACAGTCCTTCAAAGTCCCACCTGGGCAAGCTCAGGGAGGAAAAATACATGGAGGACAGCCCAACCTGAGTCCATGTTGTGCTGGAAGCTGGGGCTGTGCCAGAGAGCAGCAGCTGTACCCATGCTGGACAGCCACTCTGTGGGGTTGGATGGCTTCTTGTCCTTCTGCCTTTCTGCTGCAGCCATTCCTGGGGGACACATGGTCCCTTTGCACACATGCTGAGTGCAGTGCTCACTGCTCCCTATATGGAAACGATCGCACTCACCTGTTTACAGGAGACCCTACACTGACAGCTGGATCAGGTGATCCCTGACCAAAGCCCTGGGACTGCTTGCAATGCCTGGTCTTTCCCTGGCCTTGCAGCCCAGCCCTGTATGAGGCAGAGGGATGGCCGCCAGAGTTGGCAAGCAGAAGGGAAAACAGTGCGGCTGCGGTGGCCAAAGCTCATCTGGAGGGGCTCTGAGCTCCTTGCAGCCAGCTCCTGAAGCGGGAAGAACATCCTGAGGTCATCTGGTACAACCCCCATGTCATCTGCCCAGCAGGGTTGCGGGTCCCTCACGTGCCCCATCAAACATTAACAGCCCCTTGGCGAGGCAAGCAGCACAGCCAGCGGCAGCACCCAGCCACCATGGCATTCAGCACCCTCCTCACCTCCTCCCTCCGGCCCACCCTGGCAGCTCTGCACTGGGCAGCCTGCAGGCAGTGCCGGGGGCTCAGCACACCCCAGGGATCAGAGCCCTCACTCAATCTTGGGGGCATCTTCCCACCCCTGGCCACCCCTTTCTCACCAACACAGGAGGTGGACTATGCCCAGCTGGAGGGGAACCTGCGCCGCTATGCCAGCATCCCTTTCCGAGGTAAGTGCTGCCCACTGTCCTTCTCCATGCAGGCTCCTGTCAGATCCCTGCCTGCCACAGAGGCAGCATGCAGGCAACCTGCCAGCTTCCCAAGAGTGCTCAGCCTCCAGCTGGACTTTGCTCCAGGGCTCGCAACTCCTCGGGTCACCCACCTGGGGCCCTTTGCATGGCACGTCCCCAGGCACACAAGTGTGTCCTTGCACACCCCCACCACATGCTAGCACGTGCTTGCACACACACTCCACACGTGCAGGCTTGCACACATGCTCCACACATAGCTGCAGGCTTCAACGTGTGCACTGCACTCCCATGCACACTCAAAAATTCATGGGATATGTATCTGTCGATTGCCAAGGATGGATAGATGATAGGAACTGCAGAAGAGGCTGCACCCTCACAAGGATGTTCCCCACAGTCTCCTCTCTTCTGACCAGGAGGCTGGGACTGCAAGGACATAGGCAGGAGAGGGCACACTGTGGGCTGTGGAGCTCTGCCTGGGTTCCAGCAGCAAAGAAGGGAGTGAGAGTAATGGGGATACCTGACAGTCCTGGCACCCTTCTCCTGTGCCTGAGCCCTGCCCTCCCCACATCTGTGTTCCAGGACTGGTGGTGCTGGGCTCCAATGGGGAGTATCCATACCTGGCATCCCGTGAAAGGGTGGAAGTGGTGAGCTGCGTGCGCCGGGCTCTGCCCAGGGACCGCTTGCTGCTGGCTGGTTCGGGCTGCGAATGTGAGTGCCTGTGTGGGCAGCGTGGGGGGCAGTGCAGGGGCCATGTGTCCCCCCTGGAGCACCCCTCACCCCTTTGCCTCCTCCCCAGCCACCCAGGCCACCATCAAGCTGACAGTCAGCATGGCAGAGGCGGGGGCTGACGTGGCGCTGGTTGTGACACCCTGCTATTACCGGGGGGCCATGACCACTGCTGCCCTGGTCCATCACTACACAGAGGTGAGCCATGCCCAGTGCCTGCCAGCAACTCCAGCTGGGGCAGCAGGACACACACTACCAATGTATCCCCAACCCACCCCAGCCACTGAAATCTCCTGACTGCCACCTGCAGGTTGGCGACGCATCCCCCATCCCTGTGGTGCTGTACAGTGTCCCTGCCAACACTGGCCTGGACCTGCCCATGGAGGCTGTTATCACCTTGGCTCAGCACCCGAACATCATTGGGATCAAGGACAGCGGTGGGGATGTGAGTGGGACAGGACTTTCCCAGGGCTGCTTACCACCAAACCTGGACCTAAGCTGGGAATGGGGAACTGGGACTTGCAGCCCTTCCCTGGATCCCAGGGCTGCCAGCAGGCAGCCTGCCGCAAGGGGGACTGGGTGATGCCTGCCCCAGGGCATAGCATGTCTCTCCCCAGATCACCCGCATGGGGCTGATGGTCCACAAGACAAGGCAGGAGGATTTCCAGGTGCTGGCAGGATCAGCCAGCTTCCTGCTGGCAAGCTATGCTGTGGGTAAGTGCAGCTGCCCATCCTTGGCTGGGGACACTGCCTGAGGACACTGGCAGGGGGAGGCAGGTGAGAGACTGGGAAATGCTGGCTAGGCACAGCATGCTGAGCTGGCTGTCAATGTGTCCTGGTGTCTCTAGGTGCCTCTGGGGGTGTGTGCGCACTCGCCAATGTTCTGGGTGACCCACTGTGCCAGTTGGACCACCTGTGCCGCAAGGGCCACTGGCAGGAGGCCCGTGACCTGCAGCACCGCCTCATTGAGCCCAACATGGCGGTGAGCAGGCAGAACCCCTGGGATGCTGAGGGGAGGGGGTGCCAGGCCATGACCGAGACGAAGAATGGAAGTCCCTGGGGCTGCAGGGGGTGGAGGGGTGGTTCAGGGGGACAGGACACCACAGCACCTTGACCAGCAAGCTGAGACAGGCTGGAGACGAGAAGGTGGGAAGTGCCGGCCCTGTCACATTAAGGAACAGCCTTTACGCAGCTGGTCCACTGGCACCGGGCACTCCCTGACACTCTGTGAAAGCCTTGTTGGCTATTTGCAGGCAGCAGTGTGTGTGGGGGAAGAGCTGCTCCTTCCTGGGCCCCTCACTTATCCCACTGTGGAGTGGCCTGTCCCTGCTGCAGAGCCCACCGTGCCACAGAGCTCCTGTGTAGAGTCCTCTGCAGGTGTGCTCTACACCCCTACCCCACAGTGGGCACTCCATGGGGTGCTGCAGCCACCTCACACCCTGCCAGCCTTGCAGCCCCACATGGGGAGTGATGGCAAGCAAAGGAGCAGGGGCTGCACAGCAGAGCCCAGAGAGCATGCTGGCCCATGGGAGCCAGAAAGCCTCCATGCCCTCCCTCCCTCCCTCCCACAGGTCACCCGCCGGTTTGGGATCCCAGGGCTGAAGAAGGCCATGGAGTGGTTTGGCTACTATGGAGGTCCTTGCCGTGCACCCCTGGCCCCTCTGAGCCCTGCCCAGGTTGAAGAGCTGAGGAGCACCTTCAGTGCCAATGGCTGGTTGTGAGGAGTTCTCTACCTGCCCCTTCCCACACCGGGAAGGTACAGGAGTCAGGGACCCTGGGAACTGGGGACATTTTGGGGACACTGGGAGGTGGCCAGGAGAGGGCTGCCCATGTTACTCTTTCCCGTTAGACACGGCTGCATGGGGCAAAGTGGGTAGAGGAGGGCAACCCCAGACCAGCCTGCACCCCTGCCAGCCCCCAGGGTCCTGTTGCCTTTGCCTGGGAAGGGGTAGATCCTTGTGCTATGAATAAACCTGCCATCTCCTCTCTTGTGTCTGCAGTCCTGTCTGTGCAAGGCCCCCATGCCATCCCTGCTCCCAGCAAAAAAGACATGGCACGGTGTTTGGCAATATGGTTTACTCAGCTGAGGCCCGTGCAGGCAGCAGCACAAGGCAGGGTCACAGCAAGGCACAGGACCCAGTGCAGGCAGAGACTGGCAGTGAGGGCACAGGCCCTGCAGCAGTGGGCAGTGAGGACTGCTGGGACCCCTGTGCCACAGCCAACCAGACCGCACTGGGGGTGAAGGTTAGCATGCAATGGGGAGATTAAGAACGCATGTGGGGGGCAAAATGGGGAACAGTGTGCCCCCTGCCTGCCCCTTTGCCATACCTCTATCCTCTCCCACCCTGCCCAGGCCTCCTGCTCCAGCCCTGGCCCCCACACAGCCCTGCTCATGTCCCTCATTCCAGGCTCCAGCTGACCCTTCTCCTTGCTCACCATTGCTGCCATCCTCCAGCAGCGTGCAGCAGACATGTGCCAGGCTGGGCACTCCCCAGTCCCTCTTGGTGGAGATGCTGCTGCTGATGTCCCCAAGGCAGTGGGTGAATGGGTGGGTTGGCACAGGGATGAGGGGAACACAGCCCATTGGTTGGCCCTGAGAGCAGGCTGGGCTCTTTGGGGACACAATGTCACCATACCCAGGTCAGTCACCCAGAGCTGAGGGTCCAGGCCATGGTGTGCTTGGGGTGCCCACCCTGCCTCCAGGATCAGGGCAGCAAAGTGAGCCAGGAGCTGCCCCTCTGGGGCACATGGTTCGGTCAGCAGCTTCCAGCCAAGGCACCCTGGCAGTGGGGTCAGGGACCAGTCTCTGCCCCCTGCTCCATCCTCTGCAGCTGGCTAGCAGCCATAGTGGTCCACAGTCTTCCTGGGGGGAAGACGGGCCAAGCCCCTGTCACCCTGTCCTTCTGCTGCTCCAGCAAGTGCCAGGGCTACAGCCAGAAAGAAAAGGCACCATGGCTGCCCCAGGGCACTTGGGTGGAGAGCAGAGGTCCCATCCCCTCCAGCAGCAGGGGTTTGGCAGGAGGACGCTTGGAGGGGACGAAGGGCAGGGAGGCACCCAGCAGCACCACTTCCCTTCTCCAGGGCCAGCAGGGCCAGCCAGAGCCCAAGTAGGGGGGTCCCTGCTCTGGTGGAAGAGGATGTGGGGCACCATCACGCTGTCAGGCTGTGGGCAGACTTGGAGGCACCCTGGGCCCTCTGGATGATGGCCGTGCATTTCTCCCGCCGCAGCAGCTTGTTGTTCTCAAAGAAGCCCTCATTGCGGGGCACGCCATGGGAGCCATCAGGGAAGGTCAGGAGACCTGGGGATGGGAGGGAAGGGCTAAGAGTGAAGAGGCAGGGAGCTGCACCCACTGGGGAAGGAAGGATGAAGCAGGAGATGCTGGAAGGGGTTGTGCTGAGCAGAGGCTGTGCAGATACCTGCACAATGCCGCCAGCACTCACCAAAGCCATATACACGCCCGCCTTTGAACTCGCCCTCAAAGGTCATGTTGTCACAGCGGGTGAAGACTCCAACGCCATTGAACTTGCCTTGCACAAACTCCCCCTCGTACCTGTGTGAGAGGATCTCCTGAGGTGGCAGCTCCCCATGGCAAGTGGGAATGCCTGGGGAGGTGTACACAGGAGTGCTGTGCCCACCTGGAGCCATCAGAGAAGGTGAGCACGCCGCAGCCGTGGAAGAGCCCGTTCTCAAAGTGCCCCACGTAAGCAGTGCCATCAGCAAATGTCAGCTGTCCGATGCCGTGCCTGCGACCTAGAGAGAGCATAAATGGGCAGCACTGGACAGAGGCAGGACATGCCCCAGTGTGGAGCTGAGCAGAGATGTGGGGTTTGCTTGTCCCCCAGCACAGGTGGCACTGTTCCCTCCTGCCACATCTCACCTTCTTTCCACTCTCCGCGGTACTCCTCCCCGTTGGAGTAGGTGAAGGAGCCTTTGGTGAGGGTCATGGCAACAGCCTCCGGCACAGCAGGACAAGAGCTGGCAGGGAGAGGCACAGAGAGCTGCTGGGCAGGGAGAGCAGCTCGACCTGCCCAGAGTTCTTGCATCCTCTAAGCTCGCAGAGGGGCGCCTGTCTGCCCTGGGGACAGCTCTGCTAGGGCACAGCACAGACGAGGATGTGACCCCAGGAGCATAGCTGCCCCGCCCAGGCTCTGAAACCCCAGCTGCCAGGTTCGGGTTGCTGCCCGCCCCACTGCAGGGCTCAGGGAGATGTGAGCCCACGGGGGTCACAGCCCTGTGAAATGCGAGTGAGTGGCAGGAAGAGGAGTGTGGCAGGAACTGGCTGCTTCCATCATGGCACTCCAGCAGAACCCCAGAGGTCCTGCAGTGAGCAGGCTCAGGCCAGGCACCACTCTCAGTTTAGCTGGGGCAGTCCCAGGCAGAGACAAGCGTTTTGGAGAGGAGATGCTTGCTGGATTGTGTTCAGTGATAGTTCTTCTGGAGAGGGAACAGAGAGCTTGTGGGGTTTCCAGATTCGGCATCAAGAATGGGCAGACTCAGCTGAACCCCAGGTATGAGAGGTCACTCCTCCTAAGAGGGACAGCAGAGATAGGATCTTGGGGCTTCAGGACTTTGATCGGCTACCTGGGGTTTGCAAACCTGCCTACCAACAGCAAGCAGCCTCTGAAGCCCTGCACACCTCATAGAGCCCTGCCACACAGCACAGCTCTCCCCAGCACACGGGAAGGCACCAGAACAGAGACAGCCCCAACCTCTCCAGCAGCTGTCGGTGCAGCTCAGGCAGTGCCAGCGACGGGAAGAAGCTCCCAGCATTTAAGCGGGGTCTATCTGCTTACAGCCGGCTGTGCATCACCCAAGAGGTGGGTACTGAACCACATAAACCAGTAGGACGCGGCACTCAGAAGCACAACAGGAACTTGCCAGGGCTTTGTGCCCAGAGAAATGGCCCCAGCCAAGGCGAACAGCGACTGAACAGTGCTCTCTGCTGATGGGAGGGACCGGGAGCGCATCCATGCAGTCCGCCCATCCATGCCAGGCGGAGGAGAGGGTGCTACCGCAGACTCGTGAACCGTGAACTCGGCCAGCACGGCCTGTGACACTTCACCCGGAGGACAGCACCCCACGAGCACTCCAGCCCGCCCAGCAGCCGGACGCGCCCGCGCTGGGCTCCCACCACCCGAGCCTACACGTACCGCGCCCGCCGCAAGCAAGGACAACGCGCCCAGCACAGCCCGAATCGCACAGCGGCCGAGGGGTACACGACCCCATGGAAACACACATCCCCGGCAACGGCACGGACATCCGGCCGGTGCCACGCACCCACGGGGGATGCGCGCACACCCCACCTGGGGAATGTGTCCGGGGGCGTGACCGCGCCCACGGGTGATGCACCCGCACCCCGATGTACCAATACTCCGTCGTGTCTCTGTCCTCGCGGGTGATGCACCCGTACCCCGCCGTGTCTGCGCACCCACGGCTGATGCACCCACAGCCCGGTGTGTTCATGCACCCACGACTGATACACGCACGGCCCACCACCGGGACACGCGTGGCGATGCTCACGGGCCCGGTGCGTGCGCAGGAGCGGGGCGGGCGGCGCAGAGACCCGCGGCCCGCGCTCACCTGGCTCCGCGCTGTCCACCGACACCGCTCCCCACCACGTCCCGCCGAGGGGCGGTGGCTGCCACCGCCCCTGCCAGCACCCCGCCCCGCCGGGCGGTGCCACGCCGCCAGCGTCCATCCCCACTTGCCGTTGGCTGTTTCCACGGCAACCGCTAGCAACGCGACTGTTCATTGGCCAGCTGCGCAGCACGCCCTAGCCAGCCGCCATCTTTGTGTGGGGTAAGGAGCTCGCCACCACGGGCGTGGCTGCAGAGGGGCAGCGCCCTGGCCCTGCCGCCATCCTTGTGAAGGGCAGCAATGGACACGGCCACTCCAGAGCATCCATCTTTGTGTAGGGCACTGGCGCCAGCCGCCACGGCGGGGATGTACGGGAGGGGGAACACATCCTGGCCTCCTCCAACGAACGGTGCGAAGCGCGAGAGCTTCCGAACTAGCCCCAGCGGCATCATGGCCGCAGCCACCTCCGCGGTTTCGGCCGCTGCGGCCGGGCTGGGCGTGGCCCGACGGGCTGCGGAGCAGCCAGCGGGGTGTGCCGGGGGCGGAGCAGCCCCTGGGGTGCCGTGACGCGGACGGAAGCGGAAGCGGCAGCAGCGGCACCGCGGGGCCGGTCGGGCGGCGCGATGGACGAGACGAGTCCGCTGGTGTCGCCGGAGAGGGGGCAGGGCCCCGACTANTTGCCGATGTGGTGCGGCGGGCTGAGCTGGCCAGCGAGCGCGGCATCTTCCCCGAGCGTATATCGCAGGGCTCCAGCGGCAGCTACTTCGTGAAGGACCCGCAGGGGGTGAGCTGGGCCTAGCGTCGTGTGGCCGACCCCGGGGTGGTGCCTCCCCCGTCGCTCCGGAGGCCTGTGGGCTGAGCGACGCTGGCGGGCATGAGCGGCCGCGGACGGCTGGTAGGAGCGCCCGGAGCGGCTCTGAGCCTCCCCGGGGAGAAGTACACTGGGACTAGCTGCGAAAGTGTGGGGCAGCAGTGTCCAAGTGCTGATTCAACCTCTTCTGCGGCTTCGTGCCCAAAAAGGAGGGGTCACGCCGTCCCACAGGCCCGTGTATCAGCATCTGAACACAGTGACTCCAGCCCCAGAGCTATGACTCCGTGTGCTGAGCTGGTTTTAGCCTGTTTTTTTTTAACTGAATGAGATGTCTTCTTTGTGGCTGTGTGGTTGGTATAGTCGAGACAAAGTCCATGGTGTGTAGCTGGTCCCCTGTAGACCTGGTCAGCTGTGTGGCAGCCGTCTTTGTGCCGCTGACTGGATGAGCATGCAGCACAGGCTGGCTTGTCTTGTGACCTGCTGCTCCCTGCCCAATTACTTGAGCTGTTGCTGCTTCCTGTGACTCCCTTGCCACGTGTGTGCTGGGATGCTTCCAGGGAAGTAGGAGTGAGCTCTGTGGTCTCTGGTGTGTCCTAGTTTTGCCTCTCTGGGTGAAAGCTGGCGCCTGGAAGCTGTGGCAGGCAGTTCCTAGCTCAGCTGATGGCATGTGGGGAAGTACACACTTGTGCCACAGCCCAGCTCCCTCCTATTGCCCAGTATGAGATTTGGAGTGGGCAGCCAGATGAGCTGCCTGGGGATTGCAGCTTGGAGGCTGCCTGGCTGTAGGAGACCCAAGCTCAAGGACAGCTGCTGGAACATGAGTGCGAGGAGCCAAAGTCTGTGTACTTCTGGTGTTGTCAGCTGGCAGGTCCCCCAGATTATCCTGCTGTCGGCAAACATGGTGTGTGACTGGTTGCTGTGAGTGCTGCCCAAGGTTACCAGAAACATCCTGCTGTTGGCATGGGAGAGAGTGCAGCATGTAGATGTTGTGGGCAGCAGGGGGAAGAGATTGGGGGAAGAACTTTCCTCTTTGATTATTTCTCTTGAGGTTACTAAGGCCTGAGCTGTTCCAGTTGGGCTGTGCTGCCCAGCCCTGGTGGTTATGATCACCCCACTGCTAGCTGCTCCTCTGTGCTGGCCGGGCTCCCTGTGCCTTGCTGCCGGCACCAGGCAGACCTGTTTACCCTGTCAGTGCTGCTCTCAGCACGGGTCTGTCTGGAAGCAGATGCTGTGGTGCCGGGCCTCTGATTTCCACTTCCATGCTGTCCCTGCCTGGCTGTGCCTTGCTCTTCTGGACTGGTTCCATGGAGCACAGGGCTTCATGCTGCCAGCGCTCCTGACAGGCCTCTTTGCGGGCTTATATCCAAGGATGGGTTGATGGTCGTGTGACAGCCCTGTGGGGCTGGTACAGGGGATTGCCTTCCTGCCTGCCTTGGGAAAGTGGCTCCACCATGTGATCTGGACATGGCTCAAGTGATCCGGTTCCCTTAAACCCTTCCTTTCTGTCTTCCTGGTAGATGAAACCTTGGTTCTGCTTGCTCTGGCCTGGCTTTTGGCCCCTGACAGACTGAGATTGCATCGAGGTTCCCTGCTGAAGCAGTGGGACTCATCTACTTCCACATTCTGGCAGGAGCTCAGTCGGGGAAGTGATGCCCACTCAGGCCAGGGCTAGCAGTACCTTTGGGGAGAAGGCCTGGTTGCATGTGCTGCTGAGTCACCCCAGAGCAGGGACTTTTAACCCCCAGGCGTGCTTGACTTGTGGGGACAGGTGGCCTTGCCTTGTCCTGTCCCAGCCCTTCTCTCATCTGTGTGCCGTGGCAGTGCTGGTTCGGTGGTGCAGTGCCCTGCAGAAGGCTTCTGTGGCCTCTGTGGCAGTGAGGTACCCATGCTGCTGTCCTCACTGTTGGGCTGGTGTATGCAAGGCTGGGTTGAGGGGCTGGGAGTGCTGCTGGTACCAGCTGGTGGCCAGTCTGGAGCAGCCTGTGCCCTCTCATTCACAGTGTATCCAGAGAGTCAGCCCTTCTGCTGGACCCTCCAGCACAGAGCCCTTGGCTCCTCAGGGGTCATGCAAGTGCTTGGCTGTTATGGTCCTTTTCCTCTGGTCAGCTTGGGATCAGCTCTGTTCAATGGATTTTTGAGCCAGTGCAGGGATTGCTATCCTTGTCCCTTTCCTGTGTGGACATAATGACCAGCGATGAGCAGTAGCTCTTCCCCAGCCATCCAAAGGTTGCAGGAATGAGACTGATGTGTTTACCAGGAGACTGCATCATCACTGGTGTTTTTTGGGATACATGTTGTATATAAAGGTCTCTGGGCCGCACCCTGCTCTTGTGGGATGGGGTACTGGCTGGAGGGGGGTTCTTCCCAGCTCTGCCCACCTCCCTCCCAGGAGCTGTGGGGTTTTGCCTGGTCCCAGGAGGCTGGTTATTATCCTAATGAGGGGCAGTTCTGGACCTGTTCTGTAGTGTCCCTTCTATGGGCTGGGGAAGGTGTGCCAGTTCTGCCAACTTCGTGGACTCAGCCCTCTTCTCTCCCATTCACAGAAAATCATTGGCGTCTTCAAGCCCAAGAATGAGGAGCCATACGGGCAGCTGAACCCCAAGTGGACCAAGTGGTTGCAGAAGTTGTGCTGTCCGTGCTGCTTTGGGAGAGACTGCCTTGTCCTGAACCAGGGCTACCTGTCGGAGGCAGGTGCCAGCCTGGTAGACCAGAAACTGGAACTCAACATTGTTCCCCGCACAAAGGTGAGGAGACAGCTGCTGGGATCTTGTTCTGGGGAGGCTTTTGTGTGCTTCCACACAGCTCTGCTTGCACCTTATCTTGTGGCACTGCTAACCTATGAGATCAAGTGCTCTAGACTGGGACTGTTCCCGCTTAAACCATGGGAATCCTTGCGTTGGGCAGAGCTGTGGGAAATGCTGTGTCTTGGTTTTATCAGGCAGTCCTGTGATTTGCCAGAGGTCCCTGCTGACTGTGCTCATGTCCTTCCAGGTGGTGTATCTGGCCAGTGAGACCTTTAACTACAGTGCCATTGACAGGGTGAAGTCCCGAGGAAAGAGGCTGGCCCTGGAGAAGGTACCGAAAGTTGGCCAGCGCTTCAACCGCATTGGTCTACCACCCAAGGTAGGGCTGCCAGCCTCCATGCCTGCCTGTTGGTACCTCCCTGGCCTCTGTGGCCTAATGTAATGCAGCCTGTAACCCTTGCTTCAGGTGGGCTCCTTCCAACTCTTTGTGGAAGGCTACAAGGATGCAGACTACTGGCTGCGGCGGTTTGAAGCTGAGCCGCTCCCGGAGAACACTAATCGGCAGCTGCTGCTGCAGTTTGAGCGGCTGGTGGTGCTGGATTACATCATCAGGAATACAGGTAGGGCCAGCTGCCTGGCATTGGATGCTGCCTGCTCCTTCATGTCCTACCATGCTGGAGAAAGGGGAGGGGGATAGGGTCTTGGTGGCTTTTCCCTGCACCCAAAACTCCTCCCCTTGATTGCTGCCAGGTGACATCTGCCTCTAGGTAGAGTGCAGCTGCTGGGCTTGTCCACCTGTAGCTCAGGCTGCTGGCCAATTTACTGCAGGTCTGGATCTACCACAGTGCTCAGGTGAAAGTTTGCCAGCTGTGAGGATCCAGGGACATCCAGAAATCCAGCACCTAACTGCGCCCCTGTATCCCATTTCACACCGTGTTCCTGAGTTTCTGCCAGGCTGGAAGGGATTGAGATTGCATGCTGGGGCTTGCAGACTGACCTTTTTCTTGGGAGCTGACAATATGTGGACCTCTAGCGCTGTCTGTGAGGGGCTTGATGTGGCTTCCCATGCGGCAAGTTTAAGGGCTCTGGGAGTTTGTGCCTAAAATGTATCTGTCTCACTTCTGGGTCAGAGGAGGAATAGTCTTCTGCCCAGCATGGTGCAGGGAGGCCCTGGTGCTAATAGAGCTGGTTTTATCTCCCTGCAGATCGGGGCAATGACAACTGGCTCATCAAGTATGACTGTCCCCTGGACAGCGCAGGTGTGCGGGTGAGTGGCTGCTCCTGCACAGGGGAAACACAGGGACTCTGCTCCTGGAAGCTGCCTGCTTGGCAGGCAGGACAGGAATTTCCCATCTGGCTTGGGTTTCCAAGTGTGTTGAGGCCTGATCTTGTCTCCTGGGCCTTTTGTTACTGTTTGTGTTGGTGGTTTGTGGCCTAGCGGGACTTTGTGAGGATACAGGTGCACTCTGTGGGGGAGACAGCAACACCAGTTGGTGTTGCTGGGGAAAACTGGTGTTGCTGGACCTTGGAGTGAGGCCTGGGAGAGAAACAGCTTTGTCCCCCTTCCCACCCAAAGCAGACTGTTTCCCTGTGGTTAAGGGGCCATGCTACAGGCAAGAGGCTGCTGTGCCTCTGGTAGCCAGGGCAAAGATCCTGACAGCGGGCCTGCAGGGAGTAAGAGAAGAACTGTTCCTGCTGGGAGGACCTCCTTGTGACATGCTTCACTTCCTTCCAGGACAGCGACTGGGTGGTGGTGAAGGAGCCCATCATCAAGCTAGCTGCTATAGACAACGGTTTGGCTTTTCCCTTGAAACACCCAGACTCCTGGAGAGCATGTGAGTCCCTCAGGCTATGCCAAGGCACTATGGCAAACCATACAATGTTGTGCTTGGGCATCTTCCTCAAGGACTGTAGAGGAGGGGACTAGGGCTGTACTTCTGAAACTTCTGGGTTCATGGGCAGCTCCTGAGCAGAGACTGTAGAAGGCAGATGCTGGACCCTGTGTCCCAGATGCAGGGAATCTGGCACCCAAGGGCATGTGGCACCATGTGTTGCTTCCTCAAATTCTAATGTCTCCTGCTTCCTTCCACAGATCCATTCTACTGGGCATGGCTGCCCCAGGCCAAAATCCCCTTTTCACAGGAGATCAAGGACCTGATTCTTCCCAAGATCTCAGACCCCAACTTTGTCAAGGACTTGGAGGAAGATTTGTATGAGCTCTTCAAGGTGAGCTGGAGGAGTGGGTGAAGATTATGTGGGAGGAGGAAAACGGGAGTGGTGTTGGGGAGCTCCCTGTCAAGGTTGCAGGGACAGAAAGGTGGTCAGGCTCCTGACAGTGTTTCTGGGCTGAGGCACAGCAGGGCTATCCTTCTGCCAGGAGCTGAATATTCAATGTGGGAGAAGCAGGAAACCCATGGGACAGGACAGAGGGAGGGCCTTACTTGGGGAATAGGCATCTTGTTCATGGCATGAAGTAGTGGATGGATCTTGTATTCTTTGTGCTCTCTCTTGCAGAAAGACCCTGGCTTTGACAGGGGACAGTTTCACAAGCAGATTGCTGTCATGAGAGGCCAGGTAAGCTGTGCATAAGGAAGACAGATGGCTGAGGTAGGAATACTTGTCCTGCCTTAATATCAGGAAGGGTGCTGGAGCGGATGCTCTCTGTTGCTCTGGCAGGGCAGCTCAGGCATTGCTCTGTTGTGCCATACAGATCCTGAATCTGACTCAGGCATTGAAAGATGGAAAGAGTCCACTGCACCTGGTTCAGATGCCACCTGTGATTGTGGAAACAGCGCGTTCCCACCAGCGCTCCGCCAGTGAGTCCTACACGCAGAGTTTCCAGAGCCGGAAGCCTTTCTTCTCATGGTGGTAGCTGTGGGAGCCGTGGGCAGGGCTTGGCCACCTCGGACTAGCACTGCGAGAGGAGCTGGGCTATTGCTGGCTCCTGTGGCTGGGACTCGACCTTCAGGGTAGAGCGAGCAGATGCGGCTGGAAGAACCTGCAGCTGAACTGGAGGAGCCAGGCAGATTTGGCATGGTCCCTCCCCAGCTCCATTGGAGCTTGGTGCCCTGACTGGGGCAGAGGCCAGGGGGAGGTGTGGGAATCTGCCAGGAACTGTGGCATGGCTGGAACCCCGCTCCTGCCTCTGTTCCTTGGCCTGCATGCAGTTCTGAGCACCCCTGCTTGGGGCTGGGATGAACAGGCTACCTGAGCCAGGATCCGTCCAGCCCTCTGCACCAGCTACTGGCCCTTTTTTTTCCCCACCATGCCAGCTGCCAGGCTGGGAAGGCCTTTAGGTGATACCCCCTCTGTTTCCCTGAGGGTGTGCTGTACTCCTCCACTGTCCCTCTGGTGCCCCAGCCCCGTGCACGCTGCTTTCCTCAGGGGGAGTTCCTGCTGCCCACTGGCATAGCGGGGACCGCAATGAACGGTTGTTCTCTGGCTAGAGGCTCGAGGAGGGGACATAAGAGGGACAAGACATGGTACTGGCTTGGGTGCAGTTAGACAGTAAGGGGAAAAAGGTGCTGGCTTGTCCCTGTGAAGAGCAGGTGGCTTTCAGAGCTCTCCCATGGGAGCTCTCCCCTTCTGCCCCAGTCCATTTCTCCTGCCTGGTCTCCATGGCTGCTCTCGCTTGACCTTTTCCCTCTCTCCCAGCAAGCTCCCTGGCTGCTGTGCAGCCAGCATGGTGCCAGCCTTGTCTGTGCCTAAGGACCCTCTGAGGGACAGGGGCTGCTAGGGAAGGGCCAGAGGGGCTCTTCCACCACATGGGTGGGAGCACTGGGGGACCAGCATGGACTCCTGGCTGCCCTGGAGCCGACAATCTCGCAAGCCTGCTGTGGGTGGGGAAGGCAGGGAGCCCCTCTCTCACCAGCAGCTGCTGAGCTTGTGTTGTTTAAAACAGCACCAGGGCTGCTGCCTGCACCCGCTTGCCTTGAGCTGTGACTTCTCAGGCTGCTGGGGAAAGTCAGTCTTGGGTCTTGCTGTCCTGTTAGCCCATCTTTGGGGAGTGAGAGGGATAAAGGCAGATGAACCTGGGAAGGCAGAGCAGCTGCTTTGTCTCCTGCAATGGGGAGGGGGCTCAGCACTGGCTGTGTAAGCACAGAGGGGGCACCAGTGGAGATCCCAACTCCCCGGCCAGGCCCAGCTGCATTTGACTGACCCAAAATGTATTGTTCTAATGCACTGTAGAAATGTATGTAATGTATTTAAACCATGAATAACAGAGCTGCCATTCAGCTGGCTACATCTGTGCCTCTGCAGCACACTAGAACAGGTTGGGGTTCCTCAGCCTATGGCTGGTATCCATATGTACCTGCACACTGACCTCCTGCAACTGCTGGAGCTGCTGCAGGACAGAGTCCCTTTCCTGTCTGCTCATGCTGGGCATTGAGGGCAACCAGCTGCCCAGGCTCTCCCTTGGGATCCTGTGTCTGCAGGTCCTGCTTCAGTCTCTCCTGGGCCCAGTGGCTCTTGGAGAGGGAGCTCTGGAGGCTGGAGATGAGGCTGCCCAGCTGCCACTTCTCCTCGAAGTGGCCACGTTCAGACTGCAAGGCTGCTTTCTGCAGCTGCTTCTCCTCCTACAGCCACCGGAACATGGCCTGGAGTTTTGCTCTTTTGGCAGTGAGGCTGGATAATTCCTACTTCAGCTCCTTCAGATTCAGAATGTCCCCTGTGACTTCTCCGTTCTCCTGGGTGCTATACTCTTTTAGCTTGGCCAGCTGGACTTCCAGCAGAGAAATCTTTCCCTGGAGAATGTCTATTATCTCTTCCAAACATTCCTTCTCGTGAAGGGCAGTATGTAACTTGTTCTTCAGTTGTCCCTGTGACTGTGCCAGGGCAGTTACTGTGTGACTATGCACTGGAACAGATTGCCCAGAGAGGCTGTGGAGTCTCCCTCATAAGAGATACTCAAGAATCATCTGGATACAATCCTGTGACACCTGCTCTAGGATGACCCTGCTTAAGCAGGGAGGTTGGAACGGATCTGTGGGTCACCTGTTCCAACCCGACCCATGGTATGGGGCTGTTCCCCTTGCACTAGGTGCCATACAACAGCCTGGACTATGGTTCTGCCACTCAGGGATGGACAGGACACAACCAGAGCCTCACCCAGCCACCACTGTCCACCCTTTATTAACCATTCATTGCACCCTGCCAGTACAGTTAGGGTCTTTGGAGAGCTGCTCTCCACGGCCCAGCTGCTCAGTGCTGCTACATGGATCCCGAGCCTGTCTCTCCCCCGCAGTTATACTCCAGCTTCTCCGCGATCCTAGGGGCAAGAGGTGTGTGTTAGCGGCATGGCCCGGCCGCTCTTCCCGCGATTGCCCCGCTGCCGCGGGCCGCACCTACCGAAGGTGTTCGAAGCGCCGTAGCGCTGCCATCCTAACGCCGAGCTGGGCCGGTCGCCGTCGCCGAAGCCGCCGCAGGGCCCGTGCCATGCGCCGCTGGCCCGCGTACCGCCAGACAAGGCGGGGGCGCGCCTCCGGCCGCCCCGCCCCCCCCCCCCCGCCGCTCCGGAACAGGCTCCGCAGCTCTCGCAGCCCCACACCCTGGAAGATGTTGGCCGAGGCCCGCTTACGGGCGCGGGATGCGGGCGCCGCCCGTCCCGGAGAGTCGCTCACCACCGAGGCCGGAGTCCCCATGGCCCTGGCCGCTGCAGGCACCGAACAGTCGGCGTCAGGGTCCAGTGTCGCCGCCCGGTCCGGTCCGCCTCCCCCGGGATCTGGCGCGGATGCCCAGTGAGGAAGGGGGGGCGTCGGGGGAAGGGCGGTCCGAGACGCCGGGCAGGGGCCCAGCCGCGCAGGCGGGGCCGCCCGGGAACGCGGGAGACGCCCCGGCTCCGGCCGGGGCACGCAAGGCC
>VWZS01002368.1:1183536-1389244 GCA_013397075.1 Rhabdornis inornatus | reverse complement strand
CCGCCGTGATCCAGTTTCGCTCCCACGCCGCCCCGCGCCCACGAGCCCCTCGCACAGACCTGGCGGTGGCGGCTCCGCCTGGTGCCCGCTGCGTCCCCGGACCCGCTTCGCACCACCGCGCCGGGGTCCCGCCACAGCCGCGCGCCCCATTCATCCACTGTCTGCGTGCCGCCCTGCCCCCTGGCCAATCCCCGCCCGCTTCTCGCTGCCAGGACCAATCGACACCGAGGGGCGCGGCTGCCCCGCTCCGCTGAGGAGGCCACGTGGCACGGATGACGTCACGGGCGGGGTGCGAGGCCTCGCCCCTGGGCGGGGCCAAGCCGCACCTTACTCCGAGGGGCATCCCGNCGAGGGGCATCCCGGAGGACGTAGGGGGACCCCCGGCGCGCGCCCCCCGCTGGCCGGCACACGGGGTTCCGGTGTGCTGTCCCTGGGCCCCGCCGCCGGCATTGGTTGCCATCTCCCACGTCCTCCTGCCGCCCCTCGTTGTGGCCCCCTCCGGCGGCAGCAGGACGGGAGGGGCGCAGCGATCCTTGCCCGACGGCGCATCCGCGGCGGTCCTCGGGTGTCCGATGGGCTGGCGGGAGGTGCGGCGGGGCGGGGAGGAAAGGAGAGAGGCCCTGCGAGGGGAGGACCGCTAAGTGCCAGATGTTTGGCAACGGGCAGGGAGGAAGTCGCTGCCGGGGCCCTGAGTCCCGCCCGAGCCGCGCCGGAGAAGGCAGGGCCGCGCCATGGCCCGCACGGCTCCCCCGACAGTGCCGCCGCCCCCGGGGCCGCCGGCCCGCGGCTCCCTCAGCCTCCATCGCGCCTACCTGCGGAGCCCGCTGGGCCTGCTACGCCTGGGGCAGCTCGCTTTGGGCGCTGCTTTCTGGGTGACGGTAGCGGCTCATAAGTACGAGGGGGCGGCCCACTTCGCTCTATTTGCCGCCGTCCTGGTCTGGCTTCTCACCCTGGCCCTCTTCGGGCTGAGCCTGCTGGGGCGCTGGGAGCTGGTGCCCTGGTTGGGCTCCCGCTGGCTCCTCACCAACCTGGTGCACGACCTGGCATTGGGTGTGGGGCTCTACGCAGCTGCCACTGGCATCATGGGTCACAAGGCCAAGCAGAGGAGCTTTTGCAACCTGCCGGGCTACAGTCAGCACTGCCTGTACAGTGCCTACCTGAGTGCCTCCATCTGCGGGGGCATCACTGCCTGCCTGTACCTCTTCTCCGGCCTCTGTTGCCTGTCACGACGTTGCCAGGACCAGCGAGACATCATCTGAGACCCCATGCCACTTGGCTCCCCTTCTCAGCCACAGACGGAACACAGCCTGTCTTTGGGATGAAATGACCCTGCCACCCCATTCTCTCCTGGCTGACTGCACTGCAATTCCTCCAGAGACTCCTGCACAGATGGATGGACAGACAGAGGCCTTTGCCAAGCACGGCTTCCCCTGCAGCGCACCAAGACAGCATGGACACCCAGCCATTGAACAGCTCTTCTCCCACTCCTGGACAGATATAGGCTACTGCAAGTAGAAGGACCCAAATGGAGAGCCTCTAAGAGGGATACCAATCTTTGGGAGTCCCCCTAGGACTCAAGCCAAAATTCCCTGCCCCTGGTCTTGCAGATGCTGCATGCTCAGGTGGGTGCTGACTTTTCCCTGGGATGGAGGGGGACTGGCCTGGGGGAGCTGAGCTGGGGGCAGCAGTGCCTAGTGGAGTTGGATGGGCATAACCCACCCTGGCCTGCTGGCAGTCCTGTCTTGCCATTCCAGCTGCATGGCGCCTCCANTCCGGAACAGGCTCCGCAGCTCTCGCAGCCCCACACCCTGGAAGATGTTGGCCGAGGCCCGCTTACGGGCGCGGGATGCGGGCGCCGCCCGTCCCGGAGAGTCGCTCACCACCGAGGCCGGAGTCCCCATGGCCCTGGCCGCTGCAGGCACCGAACCGGCGGCGTCAGGGTCCAGTGNCGCTTCGCACCACCGCGCCGGGGTCCCGCCACAGCCGCGCGCCCCATTCATCCACTGTCTGCGTGCCGCCCTGCCCCCTGGCCAATCCCCGCCCGCTTCTCGCTGCCAGGACCAATCGACACCGAGGGGCGCGGCTGCCCCGCTCCGCTGAGGAGGCCACGTGGCACGGATGACGTCACGGGCGGGGTGCGAGGNCCCGCCCTGCCCAGGGCGCTGGGCCCCGCCGTGATCCAGTTTCGCTCCCACGCCGCCCCGCGCCCACGAGCCCCTCGCACAGACCTGGCGGTGGCGGCTCCGCCTGGTGCCCGCTGCGTCCCCGGNGAGGGGCATCCCGGATGACGTAAGGGGAACCCCGGCGCGCGCCCCCCGCTGGCCGGCACACGGGGTTCCGGTGTGCTGTCCCTGGGCCCCGCCGCCGGCATTGGTTGCCATCTCCCACGTCCTCCTGCCGCCCCTCGTTGTGGCCCCCTCCGGCGGCAGCAGGACGGGAGGGGCGCAGCGATCCTTGCCCGACGGCGCATCCGCGGCGGTCCTCGGGTGTCCGATGGGCTGGCGGGAGGTGCGGCGGGGCGGGGAGGAAAGGAGAGAGGCCCTGCGAGGGGAGGACCGCTAAGTGCCAGATGTTTGGCAACGGGCAGGGAGGAAGTCGCTGCCGGGGCCCTGAGTCCCGCCCGAGCCGCGCCGGAGAAGGCAGGGCCGCGCCATGGCCCGCACGGCTCCCCCGACAGTGCCGCCGCCCCCGGGGCCGCCGGCCCGCGGCTCCCTCAGCCTCCATCGCGCCTACCTGCGGAGCCCGCTGGGCCTGCTACGCCTGGGGCAGCTCGCTTTGGGCGCTGCTTTCTGGGTGACGGTAGCGGCTCATAAGTACGAGGGGGCGGCCCACTTCGCTCTATTTGCCGCCGTCCTGGTCTGGCTTCTCACCCTGGCCCTCTTCGGGCTGAGCCTGCTGGGGCGCTGGGAGCTGGTGCCCTGGTTGGGCTCCCGCTGGCTCCTCACCAACCTGGTGCACGACCTGGCATTGGGTGTGGGGCTCTACGCAGCTGCCACTGGCATCATGGGTCACAAGGCCAAGCAGAGGAGCTTTTGCAACCTGCCGGGCTACAGTCAGCACTGCCTGTACAGTGCCTACCTGAGTGCCTCCATCTGCGGGGGCATCACTGCCTGCCTGTACCTCTTCTCCGGCCTCTATTGCCTGTCACGACGTTGCCAGGACCAGCGAGACATCATCTGAGACCCCATGCCACTTGGCTCCCCTTCTCAGCCACAGACGGAACACAGCCTGTCTTTGGGATGAAATGACCCTGCCACCCCATTCTCTCCTGGCTGACTGCACTGCAATTCCTCCAGAGACTCCTGCACAGATGGATGGACAGACAGAGGCCTTTGCCAAGCACGGCTTCCCCTGCAGCGCACCAAGACAGCATGGACACCCAGCCATTGAACAGCTCTTCTCCCACTCCTGGACAGATATAGGCTACTGCAAGTAGAAGGACCCAAATGGAGAGCCTCTAAGAGGGATACCAATCTTTGGGAGTCCCCCTAGGACTCAAGCCAAAATTCCCTGCCCCTGGTCTTGCAGATGCTGCATGCTCAGGTGGGTGCTGACTTTTCCCTGGGATGGAGGGGGACTGGCCTGGGGGAGCTGAGCTGGGGGCAGCAGTGCCTAGTGGAGTTGGATGGGCATAACCCACCCTGGCCTGCTGGCAGTCCTGTCTTGCCATTCCAGCTGCATGGCGCCTCCACAATTCCCTAAGGGAGTCTCTGGGCTTGGCTTCCCCAGCCCCTCATTCTGTCTGGCCTGAAAACATCCTTCATCTTATTGGAGCCCCAAAGGGCTCAGTGCCTCCCTGTCCTGCACTTGAGGAGTGTGGAGACACCCAGGTACTGCACAGCCAGATCCAGCATCACCCCAGCCCAGTCTGGAGATTGAGCAGAGCAGCAAGACCTCCATTGCTGCAGAGGGAGGGGAAGGACAAGTGGAGCCGTAACCTGTTCTGTGACCCTGGGCCTCCAGCCCTGGAGTTTGTACAGTCCTGGGATGGGGCCAGGTGCCCCGGGGGTTGAGGGGAGCCTGTCATGGGGTTGTTCTCTCCTCCTGCTGTCCCTGCAGAGAGATTTGTGGCTCCAAGCCACCCAGAGCCACTGAACCAGCCCTGGGGCCAGGCTACTCCAAAAGGGACAGAAACAGCCTCGCTGATGGTTCTGGAGACCAGCCTGCAGCCCTGCCTGTCTCTGCCGCACTTGGTTTATCATCCTGGAAAATTTTCATCTCTGGACTCTCTGGGACTGGGCAGTGCCTGGAGACTGTGGTGAGATGAAGGGGAAGGGTGAGCATTGCAGCATGGCAGTGCTAGGCTGTGCTGGCACTGTGGCCATGGGGGAGCTGGGGCCAGGCATTGTGGGAGCACAACCTGTTTTGGAGAACAGAAGAGGACACTGGCACTGGAGCCAGCCCAGCCCTGGATCAGCTTCCACAAGCCACCAGGTGCCAAGCCCTGACGAGGCCATGTAGGGCTGACTAGAGACATGGGCAGCCAGAGACAGAATTTTTGGAGCAGCAGCACACTAGGGCTGCCCTGCCACAAGCCCTCCTCACCCTGCCTGGAGGCAGGTCCTCTCTATTGCTCCTGGTGCAAGGGAGGGTCTGCTACAGTCTCTATGTAGACTCAGATCAGTGAGATGGGTGTCCCCAGCAGCTGGCCACAGCTGCCTGTTACCCGGGGTTTCCTGGAGCCTTTTTTGAGGTGAAGAGCAGCAGCCATGATTCCCCTGGGGGCTTGAAGGGATCTGGGATTGGTACTGGGCCATCACTTTCATGATGATGTGCTGTCCCAGTGGATCATGCTCAGGGGCCCTGCCAAGTCCCAGGCCATGTACCCCTTCCCTGGGTAGGACATGCTGTCTGTGCCCTGTGTCAAGGCTGGTCCCTGACACCGCCTGCCTCTGCCTTACTCTGGTGCAGCCCTTGGCCCAGGCTGTCCAAAATGCTCTCGGTGCTTCTGCCACCACAAGTGCCTTCCCCTGGCTTTCTGCAGCCCTGTCTGTCACCCCAGCTCTATACCCCTACAGCCTCCTTTCAGGTGCCAATGGATTCACCTCCCAAATAAAGCAGTGTTGGCGCTCACCGAGTGTCTGGGGCTTTGTGCTGGGGCTGGGACCTGCTGGGTGTGAGGTCTGAGCTGAGATCACACCCAGCTCTGTAGCCCTGCACCCTGGGGCCTCTCTGCTTGGAACCTCTGGCAATGGTCACAAAGTCCTGGGGTGCTCTGGGGTCAGAGGCGGGCTCCCTGATGGTGAGCCACTGCTCCTAATAGAGAGGCTTAAGCCTCTGCCCTTGGGGACAGGGGCTATCCCTGGCCCTTTTGCCTTTCCAGAGACAGGGCACAGCCTGATGCCCACATAGGGCTCCAGACAGAGCAGAGGAAGGCCAAGTCCCTAGGGCTCTGTGGCTATGGAATATACTGAGGACAGGATGTAGCTGCATTCCTAAGTGCCTCGTCACTCTGTGCTGAAAGGGCCCTCTGTCCCAGGGCCAGGGCACCACTGGGCTGTCATGTACACACTCTCTGGCCCTTGGTGGGTCAGGGGCCAATGGAGGGCTGCCAGCATCTCCCAGGACTGGCTGCAGCTCTAGGACGCACTCTTGGGACAGAGTTGAGTCTTGGACCTGGACTTGCAGCTGGGGTGTCACTGGGTCCCCAGCCTTCTGTCCATGGGACACATGCCCTGTTCACAGAGGCTGCAGGCAGCCAGCAGCAGCATTGTACCCTCATTGTTCAAGAGCCAGCATAAGGTTGTAATGAGGTTACAACTTTTGGCATCAGATGAAGCCCAGGATCCCCAGAGCACCCTGGGAGCCAGCATCCCTGCTCTACTGCAAGCACTTTTTAGGACAGCCCATGGTGCCCGGAGTGGTGCAAGCAGGGCTGCAGGCTGCTGGGCAGGACAGTGCCAGTGCACGCAGGGCTGGCCTGCTTTGGGGGCATGGAGGGGCAGCGAATGAGCTGCCAGCCACGCTCATGAGCTTGTGGGGAACCCCTGCTCCCTTCCAGGGACTCCGGGTGTGAAGCTGCCCTCTGGTCTCTCCTCGGGGAAAGGTGGCCCAGCAACCTCATGGGGACAAACCCACTGTGCCCGACACAGCTGGATGCCAAGACTCAGACCAGAACTGAGCCCTGAACCAGGATTAGACCCGGATTAGTGCCCAGCTCTGGACTGGGATCAGATCCAGGCTATGATTGAGCCTACACCAGATCAGAGCCGAATCGGGACCGGGCCGGGAAGCTGAGCAGACCCGGGCCAGGGCCGACCCTCGTGTCTAGACCGGGCTCACCGAGACTCCGCCTCGAGCCCCACGCCCAGAGCGGCCCGCAAGGTCCAGCACGGAGGATTGCAGGCAGCGCGGGCAGACCCCGGGGCCCGGGAGCGGCGGGGCGGCCCCGAGAGCGGCCCAGCAGAGCCGCGGAACCCGGGAGCCGCGGGGCGCGAGANCTCCCATTGGCCGCGCGCGGGGCTCACGGCGCGCCCGACCGCGTCACGGGAGCGCGCGGCGGTGTCGGGCCGAGCGCGGCCGGGTCGCTGGGCTGCCCCTCCCGGTCCCGTCATGCAGGCGGTGGAGCGGGACGGGGCGGCAGGTGGCCCCGAAGGGGCGACGGCAGCCGGTGAGGCTCCGCTGGAGCCGTCGCCGCCCAAGGCCGCCGCTGCTTTCGATCTGCTGGAGCTGGTGCGGAGCTACCGGCGGCTGGAGCTCTACCTGGAGCCGCTGCGGGACGCCGCCGAGGGTGTCCGCTCCCTCCTCCGGTAGGTGCGGGCTGGGCCGGGATCGAGACAGTAAACCGTCTCCGGGGTCTCATGTCCCTTGCCTTCCCTTTGTCGGCAGGTGGCAGCGGCCTGTGTGCTCTCTCCTGGTCTGCCTCGGCCTCAACTTCCTCCTGCTCACCCTCGGCCAAGGTGAGTATCGGGGCTCAGGGCCGGTCCCCTTCCCGGCCCCTCCGGGCTGACGCTGTCCCGCCTCTTGCAGCTGCCTGGTACTCGGTGGTCGCCCTGCTGGTCGCGGTGCCGGCTCTGCTGGGTTACCTGCAAGAGACGTGCAGGGCCCGGCCCTCGGAGCCGGAGCTGGTGCGCAGGAGGTACCACAGCATCCGCAGGGAGGATCTGCGCAAGGTGCAGCTCTCGCGGCAGGAGGCCATCGCGCAGGTCAAGAGCTTGTGAGTCCCTGGGGCCTCCCCGGCGGTGGGACTGTGCGGGCCTCGGCAGCCAGAAAGGCTGGGGGGGGGCTCCTGCCAGTTTGGCTACTGTAGCCCGTGTGAATGTGGGGAAGGAGGGTGTGTGTGTTTGTGGGTTTTTTGGTGACTGTCTCATTTGCAGCCTGATCCAGCTGGAGGGGTTTCTGAGCGGGATGTGCTGCAGCTGTGAGGCAGTGTACCGTGTGCTGTACTGGGAGAACCCTACTGTCTCTTCCCAGTGAGTAGTACTGGGTTGGGCACCCTGTGGTGGGCTTGGTGGGGAGAGGGGCTCAGCCAGGCCTGCGGTGCTGTGTTTGATTTGTTTGATGCTTGGAAAGAACAAGTGGAACACCAGATGAAGGAAGGAGTTTTATGCTGTTGTGTGAGTTGCTCTGACTTGACCACAGTATCCTGCTGCTTTCCACAGGTTTTATGGGGTGCTACTGGGCACTATCTGTATCCTCTACCTGCTGCCCCTCTGCTGGGTCCTGGCCATCCTCAACAGTACCCTCTTTCTGGGCAACACCCAGTTCTACCAAGGTATGAGACCTGGCTGGAAGTGCCCTGTGTGGGTTGGGTTGGGAAAAGGCCCTCTGAAGCCCGGGGTCCTACCGTGGATCTCTCCCTCACATGAGCCCACTCTCCCAAATCAGGCTCTGCCATAGACCCTGAACCCCCCTAAAGGCAGCGATGTCCTGGGGGTGGTGCTGTGCAGCACGGTGGGTGGTGTGGTCCTGGGGCTCAGCTGTTGGAGGTGAGAGTCTCTCCTGGTGTGTGTCCCGGCCTGGGTGCTTTTTGCTTCTCTTCTCTGTGGTGTGGCAAACCAGGGCCTGTCAATGCAGGCTGTGTGTGAGCCTCTCCACCCCTCTAGATCCCTGACCCTGCTCTTCAGGACTTCAAACACATTCAGTGCCTGTGGCAGTATATGACAAAACATGGCAGCATATGAAAACATGCCATTGGAAGGGAGAGGAGCCCTCTTCTGTGGCCTGTGCTGGAGGAGTGTGGGATCTGTCTGAGCTGTGATGTTGGCCTCTGCCATTCCCAGTTCTGAGCTGGGGCAGGTGGTGGTGGGATTCCTTTCTGCCCTAACTTTGATGTGTGAGCAGAGAAGTGCTCAGGACATCTGATGAGTGAATGATATGTGCCAATGCCCCTCCACCCTGAGCCCTGGAGATTAGGTCTTGCAGCTTGCTTTTGTGTGATGTGGCTGGGAGTAGGGAAAGGCCACTCTACTTCAGCTGTATTTCCCTTTTAACCAGTGATAATGGAGCTCAAGGCCTCCATTGAGCAGTGTGTGGGCTCCAAACCCCTCGAGAGGACTCCAGAACCTGCTGACCCTCTGCCACCAGCTGCTGCCCCAGATCGGACCCCCACCCCCACCAGTGCAGAGGTGAGATAGGGGCAGAGCTAGCAGTTGTTGTGTGTGAGCTGCAGAATCAGCCCTTGGGTCTGGCCATGCTTATGTCCCTCTACGCACAAATTTCTTCTAGCTGCCAGCTTTGCTGGAAGCCTGTGAGCCACTCCTGAGTTACTGGGATGCTGCTCTCAGCCCTGCAAGCTTGGCTCAGTCCTTTTGCCACATGCAAGGATGTGGTCTGAGGAGGCAGGGCCTCACCTCACCTTCTGATACTTGTGTCGTCTGTGAGGCTGCCTGGGGTCAGATCCATTGTCCTGGAACCTGCTCAGAAATGTGAGGGCACTTTTGAATAGAGGTGGGGGAACAGCAGGACTAGATTTGTGAATCTCTTGTAGGATCTTACCCCTGGCAGTGTGGAGGAAGCAGAGGAGGCAGAACCTGATGAAGAGTTCAAGGATGCTATTGAGGTTTGAGGCTGGTTGGGGTGGGCTGTGCCTGCAGGGCAGCTGTGGTGGGAAAGGGACAAAGACCTTGTTGGGCAAACTGGGTGCTCAGGGAGAGTGACTGTGGGGCTGGGTGCCTCTGAGTGTGTGTGTACTCATTCTTCTCTCTGTCCCATGCTGCGGGAGAAGGAGAACCAGCTGCTGGTCATGGTGAGTACTGCCATGCCAGGATGTGGTCTCTCCTCCCAGCTGGAGCTTCGCCTTGTTTGCTGGTGGCTTGTAGAAATAAATGCCAGGCGGAGCACCCTGCTTGTTGGGTGCCTGCTCTGGCATGGGCTGCCCTGCAGCCCTCATTGTGCCCCCCTCAGCCACCCCACTGTGCTTCAGCTGGATCTGCTATCTGCAGGAGGATGATGAGAGCTCTCAGTGCTCAGCAGATTTTGACCTCAGCCTCCCAGACAATGGTTTTATGAGCAAAAATGAGGTGATCCGCAGCAAGGTGTCACGCCTGACTGAGCGCCTGCGCAAGCGCTACCCCAGCAACAACTTTGGTGAGTTTGGGAGCAGGTGCTTCTTGGGAGAGCTCAGCAGTGTGGGGTCTGTGCTGCTTCCAGTGGTGACCATTGGACTGGGAGTGGAGAGAGTGGTGTGGTACCTGCTAGTCTCCAATGACCTTTTCCACTCCATGGGGAGAATGGTCCCAGAACTCCTAGGAAGGGCAAGGATGGGAAGATGCAGCGATGTCATCTCTGAACTGACCCTTTACAACAGCTGTGGCTGTTCTTGTGCCACTTGCAGCCCCAGGCAGCAGAGCCCTGCCTGACCTCTGCTCTCTTTTTTCCAGGGAACTGCACGGGCTGTGCTGCCACCTTCTCTGTGCTCAAGAAGAGGGTGAGTCTTCAGCTTCTGCCCCAGCTTGCTGTCTGCACCTGGGGCAGAGGTGTTGCTCATGTCTGGCTTGCCTCAGCTTTCTCAGGCAGCTCAGGTGTCTGGCCTCGGTCACAGCCCAAATGACCTCAGCTAAGTACTGGGTGTTGTCATATGCCTAATGGCACCAGGGATCCCTTGCGTTGTAGAGCATTTGTCCAGTTACTCCTTTGGAAGCTGCCTCAGGCCAAACCCACATGTTACTGTGGAAGGTACCTGCTCTGTGCCCTGGTTTAGATTATTTCCTGTGGCCTTTCTGGTGAAGCAGAGCATGGGTTTGCTAGTGGAAATTGTTGCCTTATCTGAGCCTTGTGTGTGGTGCTTGGCACAGTCTGGGTAGTTCTCAGAAGGAGTATAGAATTTTGGCCCCCTTCACTTACTCTTGGGTTAGTCTGACATACATCTGGGGCTCACCTCCATCTTTCTCCACAGCGGAGCTGCAGTAACTGTGGGAACAGCTTCTGCTCAAGATGTTGTTCCTTCAAAGTCCCCAAGGCTGTGATGGGAGCCACGGGTGAGTTGAAAGGTGGAGGGAAGAGCTCCTGCTTCCACCTGTTCTGTATGCCCAGGCATTTGCCCCAGCTCTTGTGGGGAGGGTAGACAGGATGTGCCCAGCACAGGCTGGCTCAGGACAGAGCAGTGCTGAATTTGCAGCTCCTGAAGCAGCTTTGTGTCTGAGGTCCCTAGCCCATGGTGGGAAAGGGAGATCATCCCTGACATTTGCTTTCCTTTCCAGCCCCGGAGGCTCAGAAGGAGACAGTGTTCGTGTGCGCTCTCTGCAACCAGGTGCTCATCAAGTGATGAAACAGGCCCAGCCAGCTCCTGTGTCCTGCATTTCCTGAGACCTGGGACAGCAGTCAGGCACCCTTGCCACTGGGAGCCCGGACTGTTTGGATCCCAGCATGGCATTCCCCTGCCAGAGGATGCTTTCATTGTGCTCCTCCTGCCAGCTCCAGGCTGGATGGACCAGCCCTCCTTGCCATGCACCAGCTGGGTCCCTATGGTGGAGCACTGCCCATGGCTGTGCCCCATCCCTGCACCTGCTCCAAGCCCTGGGTGCTCTCTGGCACTTGCTGTGCCCTGCCACGTGCTTGCCCAGGCCCTTTGGCCTGGCTTAGTGATGGAAGAGCCATCCTTCCTACTCGTGGTCCTGCCTTCACCTCTTGAGTGGGGCAGAACAACCTCAGGGCTCTGTCCCTACCTTTCCCAGCACTGTGCTATAAGTGACTGTATTTTTGGGATTAAGTCAGAGCTCCTCCTGCATCCCTTGGGGTCTAGACTAGCTAGGTTTTTCATCCTAGCTCCGCTAAGACTCTGCTAGTCACTGCTGTGCTCCTCAGCCTCACTGCCTGCAGGTTTAGTTTTTTATCCCTGGATTTGGCTGTAGCCCAGAGGGGAAAAGAGAATTAGTTTGGGTTGGGCTGTGTGGTTGGATCTCCAGTGTGAGAAAAGGCAGGAGTTGGTGCTGCTCTGTGCACTTAGTGACTGCTACTTTCTACTACAGATTAATATATAATTGCATATAGAGAATGACCAATAAACCTCTTGTCCTCAGCTGGCTCTTGTGTCATCCCAGTGGAATCTGTCCCAGTCCCATGTCACTCTCACACCTCCATGGCCTTGGCCCTGCTGTGCTGCAGGTGCTCCTGGAGAAATAGTGTCCCTGTGCCACCAGTTCTCCATGCTTTACTGGAATTCCCATTTTCTGTCCTGCTGTAGCCTTGTTTGCCCCCTGCTTGGAGCTGTGTGCAGCTGCCTGTCAGCTGTGCCAGGGCTGGATCGTGCTGGGTTGGAGCCAGGGGGCACCTCAGCTCTGACAGGAGCTACTGAGCTGCTTCTGCCTCCCCGGGCTGCTCCTTCCCCTGCCCTCCCGGGCGGTGGTCCCACCAGCTGCCTGTGTGCACAAGGATGACCTTTCCTTGTGTGAACAGCAAAGCTCCCAGCTATCCCAGGAATGTGACCCTGGCTGCTGTGCAGCTGGGAACAGCCATGGCCTGGGTCCCTGCCAGCCAGCTGCAGCTTCCCCCAAGCCAGGGAATCTGGGGGGCCAGTGCCCACCAGGCTGTGACACCCACCAGTCTGAGAAGTTGCTGGAGTCCAGACCTTGCTTCAGGCTCTATATCCCACTAGTGTAGGAGCTCCTATGGGGCAGGCAGCCTAAACACTTATCTTGGCTGTGGGCTCATAAACTCCTTCACATGGAAATTTGGAGAAAAGCTGGATTTGGCACTTGATGATGAGGGTGTCTGGCTTTGTGCTGGGTGTGCAGGGGACTGGTGTGCAGAGGGTTGGGCAGTTAGTGGGGGCAGTGGAGCAGCTGTAACGTTGGGGAGGGAGGGGGCTGTGTAGCACCCCAAAAGCTGTGGGTGTGTTTGTGACGGTATCTGCAATGGGATTATTACTGGGCTGTGAGGGGCTGTGAGGGGCTGTGAGGGGTCAGCTTGCTCAAACAGCTGACAGTGGGAGGCAGAGGAACTGCTTATATTTCTAGAGAAAACACTTGGAGCAATGAGCACTATGGCCATGTATGTCTGAACACTCTGGCAAGATGCTAATGACATGGAATACAGAGGGCTACAGATAAACTTAGGCTGTGGGAGATGGGGTTTTATTTATGCTTTTTAAGTTTTGCAATAAAATGTTGTAATCGACAGTGTTTATTCTTATGGAAGTGTGCTCAGCAGTCAAGCTCTGAACATACCTTCTAATAATGTTTGAATTTTTTTCCCCTTTTTTTTCCCAGTGGCCAGGGAGGAGTGCCTGTTCCTGGTGTGAGGCTGGAGCAGGGGCTGGCTGCCCCATGTTCCTGGCTGGCTGTGGGGCAGGGGCACAAGCACCTCTCCCTGGCAGAGCAGGAGATTTGGGGCTCTGGAGGCTGACCAGTGGGGCCAAGGCCATGCCCAAGGAGGGCAGAGGGAGAAGAGGTTATCCCAGAGCAAGGCCAGGTGCACAGTGCTCTTGTCAGCCAGAAGAGGGTGGGTGCAGACATCCTCAATTTCCTTCTTGTCCCAGGAGGCTCCCTGAGGCCAGGCCAGCTCCGAAGAGAAGACACAGTGTGAGGCAGCCAGGCACTGGGTAAATATCCTGGCAGCCACCTTCGGGCCCCCCTCACCCTTTGGGACAGGTGGATACAAATACGCTCTGGATAAACAGGACTGGGTCGTTCAGGCTGCCCCCTTGCCAGCTGGAGAGTCGAGCTGAGCTAAGGGACAGCCCCTGCTGCTCTCACAGGGGCCAGGCTGAGGGCTGCCCTGATCCTTGGGCTTTTGGGCTGGCTAGTGCAGGTGGGTGACCCTAGGAATCTTTTTGGAGGAGGCTGGAGGTTGTGGCATGGGAGGTCTGGCAGCCAAGCAGGGCTGGCAGGGAGCTGCAGAGACGACTTTCAGACTATAAGGTGTGAGAAGGACAGGGTTGGAGGCTGCCTGGTCCAATATCTGCCCCCTATGCTCAGTGCCAGGCTTCTCACAAGTGCTGTGAGCTCCCAAACCATGGATTTATCTCCTGGGGTGATGAAGGAACAAACTCCCCTGGCAAACCACTGCCAAACCCAGCTGTGGGGCTCCAGCAGCAGTGACAGCCCTGTCCCCCCATCCTACTCATGTCAATGCCCTCCCAAGCTCCCTGGAGTGGCAGAGGTGCCCGAGTCTCCAGTGATGCCTGTGACCACTGTGAACTGCATTCCTTGGCTTGGCTGGACTACCCAGGTTCAGGTTCTGGGGCTCTGGGCACGGTACCTGCAGTGGGGCTAGAGCCAGATCCTGAGGTGACCCCGCTCCCTCAGGCTGCCTCACTCAGTGGGCAGGACTGGGACCCCCTCCCATGCTTCTGGGGTCCCTGAGGGAGCCCCAAGGGACTCCTACCCATGAACTGCAGTGAGTCACACACAGACTTCTCTGAGGTGGAATAATTTACTGTGGTGTTGATGGGCATGGGGTGCGTGGGCTGGGTCACAGCAGGGCTGTGTGCGAGGGATGCAGCAGGGCTGGTCTGGGGTGCTTGGAGGTGGACCCCCCTCACACACTGAGCCTGGTATGGGGAGTGGGGGAGCCTGGGAAGGGTTTGTGCTGCTCTGGACACTTGGTCTTGAAAGGGTCACTCTGTGGGAACAGAGGGCAAGAGGGACCTGCCTGGGCTGGATCTCTGTGAAGGTGAGATAATCCAGGGCTGAATGTGAGCTCCAGGTGGGGGCATGGGATGTTTTGGTGGGCTGGAATAGGGACTGGGGGGCTGAGGGTCTGCAGCATATCATGAGGGAGCTGGGCAGAGGACATGGGTGCAGGGTAGGGGTCCCAGGTGTAGCCAAAAGGGCCAAGCAGGGATCCTAAATGAAAGCAAGGGTCTCTGGGCTTCTGGGTCTCTGGGACTAGACAAGGGTCTCTGGTGCAGACCAGGGCTCACAAGCATGCAGAACAAGGGTCCTTGGTCCAGACTAAGCTCCTGGGCAGGGGTGGGGGTCCTTGGAGCAGAACAGGGGTCCCAGGGGTGCAGAGCAGGGCTCTCAGGAGGAGGCAGAGGTCCTGGCTGTGGATCAGGGCTCCCACAAACACAGCAGGGAATCCTACAGGTGCAGAGCTGGGTTCTGGGGCACAACCAAGGGACTGAGGTCCTGGGGTGCAGCCAGGGAGGCCGTGGGTAGGATGTTGGGCCAGTGCAGAAGTTCTGGGGAAGGGCAGCATGGGCAAAGCCCTAGTGCTGCCCAGCCCCATAGAGCAGGGGGTGGTAGAGTGGGCAAGGGTAGGAGAACATGAACTTGACTGCAAACTTCATCTCCTTGTTGTGCTTCTGCCAGGGGTAGATGGCCAGGAGGAGCAGGCGACCGCCCACCTTGCGGCCCATGACCAGGAAGCTGCCACTGAGGCTGTCAAGCTGGGGGCAGGGGCAGGCACCCGAATTCCTCATGTACAGCACCATCTTCTTGGTGTCTTTGCGCTTCAGCGGGCCCAGTTTCAGCACCTTCTTCTTCTGGGCAGCCACCAGCCTCCGCTCCCCGTTCTCCTCCGTCATCTCCTTGATGCGCATCTTCACCACTGTGTGGGGCAGCACAGTTGGGGGAAGGGAGCACTGCTGGGGTGCTGGGGAGGGAAGGGTCTAGGCCAGGCACCTGTGCAGGGCAAGGTGCAGCCCATCCCTGGGTTGGGTCTCTGGGGAAGTTACTGGGTGGGGGAGAGGTGCAGCAGAGGCCCCCAGTGACCCTCCCAAACGTCCCATTCTGCCTATCCCCCACCAACATCTTCTCCTGTGGAGCACCCATCCCATGCATGAAGGGTCCAAGGGAATGGCTCAGAGGTCTCCCATGGGGCTGTCTCCATACAACCCCACCCTCTGGCCAACTCCCACCCCAGCTGTCGGACCTAGGGGAGGCAGACCCTTGTCCAGGGGGGCTGGGAAAAACACCCCAGCACTCACCAAAGTCACTAGAGCACATCTGCTCCATCATGCCATCTGCCTTGTGCTCCATCTCACACTGGGTGCAGATCTTGGACACTGCGGTGAGAGACCAGTTACTGTCACAGCTTCTTGCTGCTAGTACTTGTCACTTGGGCCAGCTCCTCGGGGACACACTTGGGAGAGTCCCAGCAGCTCCTCTGCTCCCTAGGTAGCTGTGCTGCGATGATGCAGGGAGGCACAGAGCACCTTGCTGGCCAGGTTCATCCCCCAGCAGGGGAAGAGGGACACCCTCCCATCAGATGCTGGCACTTTGAAGCACAGGAACAGTAAGGGTGGCCCCAGTCTAAAGGCTGTCATAACCCTGATCCTGACCCTAGGCTGCCTTTGGGTGATGTCCCCTCTCCTGCCTGAGGGGACAGCCACCCTGCAGCAGCAGTGTGGGGCTGACAGCCGCAGGTGCAGCAGACTCTCTTGCTGCTGACCTGGGACCCAGTGGGAGAAGAGGGACACAGCACTGTGGTGGATCTGCCAGTTGTTCCCACCTCATCCCATGTTCTTCCTTACCCTGTGACAGTTCTGTGCAGGCAGCTGGGAGCCCAGTGCTCCTGGGCAATAAGTGGTGCCCAGACAAAGCTGATACAGTGCCCACTCCTGCCCTGCTGCAGAGCCTTTGGTCAACAGCAGTGTGCTGGGCTGTGCTTTGAGGGGTGAAGGGATGGCTGTTCAGGGGCTCCACATGCATTCCCATCCAATTACAGTACCCTTCCCACTTACCTGGTGGTGGCGTGGCTTTGCTGTTCCCAAACTGGACGGCGATGCAGAGCTCGTGGTCAGAGGGGAACTTGCCACAGTGCAGCATCTCAGGCCAGGGGAAGCCGTAGGACTCCATGACAGGGGCACAAGAGTCACGTACCACCTCACAGAGGGAGCGGCAGGGGTACACGGGCCGGTCGAGGCAGACAGGGGCAAAGAGGGAGCAGAGGAAGAGCTGGGTGTCGGTGTGGCACTGCTTGGCGAGCAGGGGCACCCAGCTGCCAGCCTGCTGCTTGGCTTCAGCCATGGTCTCGTGCTCCAGCAGGTTGGGCAGCCGCATGCGCTTGTAGCCCACATCGCGACAGAGCTGCATGTCGGGCGGGATGTCGAGGCACTGCGGCTCCCGCCCGTAGAACCGCCCGTGGGGAAGGCTCTCGGGCTGCCACCCATAGTAGTCATAGTGCTGCCCGCCGCCCAGGGACCCTGCCAGCGCCAGCCACAGGGCCAGCAGCGCCGTGCCCCGGGAGCCCGGGCGGCTGCCCGCCCACGGCATCGCCGCTGCCCGCCTGCCGCTGCCGGCCCGGCTGCCGAGCGGGATGGGAGCGCGGCTCGGCACCCTGCCTGCTCCCTTAGCACCTCCCACGCTCGCTGCCCTTTCTAAGGAGGTTGGAGACCTCGCCGGCAGCCAATCTGCTCTGCCTGCCGGGCCCCCCGGGGCTGGCCCCCGGCTCTCCCTAGTCTGCCCACACCGCTACCACCTCCCTCCCTCCCTGCCCGGCACATGGTGCTCCATGCCCGTCGCCCTCGCAGGGAGCCCTCAGCATGCACCCCCTCAGCCCACCCTGGCTCTATATGCCCCTAGGGTGATGCTTTCAAGAAGGGCTGGCTCGCCTGTCCCATGGCGATGTTTTGTGGCCATAAGTTGCCCCCGTTAATCACCAGTCCTGCTGCCCCCATCCCACCCGGCGCCCCAGAGGCATGCTCTGTAATGGCGGAGGGAACCCTGGTTCCTACCCTATGCCACCCCACTCCCCACTCTTTTCTCCCAAGACAATATGCTGCGGGTGCTGGGGTTTAAGGAAGAGGATACCCCAGAAGCTTCATGCTGCAGCCCTGGGAGGGCTGCTGTACCCAGGTGCCAGATACACCATCAAGGAGGCAATGCCATGGGGTCCTTATTCCTCATGGATGGTTCTGCCAGCATGCACCTTGGGCAGTCCAAGGATTACACCTTCCAGCAAAGGGCTTGCACCCAGGCTCTGCCAGTGCTCAGGTTGTGGGCGAAGCTAGAGCCCAAGTGATGTGAGGGTCCTGCCCGGATGACATTCCGCCATTCCCTTGGAGATGGGGGGTGCAAGGCTTAAGACCCCATTAGAAACCCATTTGTCTGCAGGGGTTATCTGGGGCACCCCTCCCTTTCCCATGATCGATGCCCCTGCCTGGCCAACGGGCTTTGGGCTGCCGCTGGCCCCTGCCCACCGGATAAGGCAGCTCTGTTAATGGGCGATAGAGCAAACAGTCCAGTGCAGGCAGTGATAGCAGCTGCTCTTTGCCCTGGGCTGGGGGCAGGGACTGTCCCCGAGCCGTAGTGGGGTCCATCTGCTTTGGGGCAATGCTAGGAACCTCAGCTGCATAACCTGCCCTTCCCTGTAGCCTGCCCATCCTGCCCATGCCCTCTGTGCTCAGCACCCATCACTTCATCACCCAGTGATGCTTGCTTCCAGCCCGAGGGTGGGATGGGCTCATCCCGCCCCAGCCAAGCCCCGGAGATGGCACCATTAATGTGTAACTGCCAGGGAGCCCGATAAGATACAGCAGCCTGTTATCAGGGCTGCCTGGTAGCAGGAGGGAGGGTGATCGAGGCATCAGGCTGTCACGGCAGGAGTAAGATTGTCTGGAGATAAATGCTGATAGAAAATAGCTAATCCGTGATGGATGGGCTTGGGCAGGGTGTAATTGCCATGGGAGCTGGGCTGGGAAGGGGCTGGTGGTGAGGCCTGGGAGCAGAGGCAGAGGGAGGCTGGATGTGCAGTGGAGCTGCCAGTGGCGGATGCTGAGCACAGTCGCGGATGTGCCATGTCCCTGAGCTGTTCCCGTGGCACTGCCAGCACTGTCCCGCACTTGACCACGGACCAGCTCCTGGCTCTCAGCCTGCCCCATCCCACAGCCCACTCTGGCGTTATTCTACATCCCCAGTTCCTCCCAGGAAGGTGTTTGGCCTGCTGAGCCCTGCTGAGCATTCTGTGCCAGCTGGCACTGCACCAGATGAAGGTGAGGGGGCTGGCGAGGCTGGGGCTGAGCAAGGGTGTCCCTGCCAGCTGCCCCAGCCCCTTCATCTGTCATGACGCCTTCATTAGAGCCCTGAGTCACCTCCTGGCCATGCTGCGGGGAGCAGGGCTGGCCCCAGAAGAGCGGTGTCTGCCCCCTGCTCCCTCCGCGTGCCGTGTCCTGGCAGCCTTAGCTCCGAGCTGAGACTGTGTCTCTGCTCTGGGGAGTCCCTGCTGCACTCGGATTGCTTCCTTAACCCTTTCCCACCCAGGATGCCACAGGGTGATCCGGGCTGTGCCCCAGAGAAGGGGATGGACCCAAGACAGCTGTAGCTGGCACCCTTCCCTGCGTCTTGTCTGCGCAGGCTGCTCCAATGCCCACATCCCCGATCTGTGCCCATGCAGCTGGCTGTGAGACTCACACTTGCTCCTGTCACTCCAGAAAGCTGGCTGTGCCACCGCTTGTGTCACTGCCTGTGCCACTTGTCACAGCAGCGAGCCCGGAAGCGGGGCCGTGAGGGCTGTCCCCTCTGCGGTGAGGACCATGGGCACGGCCAGCCAGGGTGACATGGTAAGGTAATATCCCCTGGGGGGTGCTCCCTCGACCCTCCCTGCGGAGGACTCGTGCCTGCTTGTAGCACAGAGCAGATCCGAGCCAGGGAAGCACCAGGCTCCCCGGAAATGAGAAGCTGAGCAGGGTCCCGGCCATCTCCTTCCATCCTTGTGTCCCCACCTACTCTCCTGCCGCAGCTTTGGGTGCTACCGACCTTGTTTCTGTCAGCAGAGATGCATCCCCTGAGCCTCGGTGGGTGGGCTGAGCGAGGTCCCTCCCATCCTCCTCTTTCCCTATCCCCTCAATCTTTCCTGTCCCAGTCCCGTACTGGTTCCTGGGCTGCACCCAGTGTGGAGCAGGAGCTGGCCATGCAGAGAGTGCCAGGAGGGGACGGCACGCTGGGACTGTCCGTGCAGGGACGCCTGTCCCGTGGCGTCCAGCAGCTCCCAGGAGAGAGCACCCTGCCCGTGGGGCAGTGCTGGGCTGCCAGCATGGCTCCGTGGGGGTGGTCCTGCCTGCGAGTGGCCGCGGGAGGTTGGGGCATGGCTGGGGACACCGTGGAGTCGTGGTTGCCCGGGGGGTAATGTGTGACCATCGGGGAGGGTCAGCAATTGCCGTGCACTTGCCCCGCGCCCACACACACTCCGCAGCCCGACAGCCCCAGGAATGTGCTGGCAGCTCTCCCGGCCCAGCTGCGGAGCCCAGACTGCCCTGGCGCCCTCCCAGCCCCCACCCAGCACCTCCTGGCCCTGCCCAGTTCCTGCCAGCTCGCACACAGACCCTCCCTGTTCGCTGCCGGGAACCCTGATCCTGGCCCCCGGCATTTGGTCCTGCTCAGTAGGGCCGGGAGGGGGCATGTCGCATGTGCGGACCCTCTGAGGAGGAGTCCCTTTTCCTCACAGTATGGCACCGTGCGTGGGGACCTTCTCTGCAGGGCTGCTTGTCCCTCTCCACCCCACCACGTCTGCTCCCAGCACAGCCCCATGCGCGGTGTGGGAGCAATCCTCGCCCAGTCCCTGCTCCCAGCTGGCACCTTTGCTAATGGCAGACCCTGGCACCTTGCTCTAAAACCACATCCTCCTCTGCTTGCCTGTGTGCAGAAGGATGCTGTGTCTCCCAGCGCCTGTGGACTCCTGTGGGATGTGCTGGGGGGCTGCCCCCACCCTCTGTGGGGGCTCCCATTGCAATGGGAGTCCTAGAACCACCCTTTCAGATGGACACAGCTGGACAACAGGAGCCACGGAGGGGTGTCCACACTCAGGGTGCCCAGTCTGTAGGGTCGGTTGGCCAGCTGGCCCCAGTTTGGGGCACTCTCTATGTCCTGTGTGAAGGGGCAGGCTGGAGCATTTGGAGCTGTTTTCCAGAGGCTCACAGTGTGGGGGCCTCATCCCCCTCCCTTTTCTCTCCCAGGTGCACACACCTGGGATCTCTCAGGAAAGGTTATCAGCTAATCACGCTGTGTTTGTGCCTCCCAAATGTCACCGTTGTCCACACTGGGATGGTGAGCTCATGCTCCCCACCATTACTGAAAGCACTTCCAGTGCTAGGAGAAACAGCTGCCATGCCCTTCTGTGGCCCCTTTGAAGCAGAGCTGGAGCTGCTGACAGCTCTGTCAGGCTGGAGAGGGGTTCAGCAGGCACTGGCTGCAGGATGAGGCTGCCAGGGGTTGATCCCAGGCTGGTTGCAGGGCTCCAGCTGTTCTCCATGGGCCCTGGTCATCCTTGTACTGCAGGACGGGTTTAGCTGCTGGGGTGAGGTGCAGCACCATGCACCCAGAGACATGCTAGGGACACCCCCTGGTCCTGGTCTGGGAGTCAAGTGCGGGGTTTGGAGCAGGCGCAGTGCTGGGCCGTTCCTGCTGTGGTGTGATGGGCACAGGCACATTGTCTGTTGAGGGCTGGCCATAGGAGTATCAAGTATGCCCCATGTCTGTCCCATGGGGCCGGGGGAAGGACTTCTGGCAGGTTAGCCAGGGCCAGGGGCAAGGAGAGATCTGCGGGGTCCGTCTGCAAGACAGGTCAGAGCTGCCTCACTCCAAGTGCAAGGGAAGAGCCAGGCAAGGGAGTAGAGGCAGCTCTGGCACCAGCTGTGCCTATCCCTACTGCTGGGCAGCCTGAAAAATCACCCCTTTGGGCCAAGCAGATGGAGCAGAAAGGTCAGAGCCCTGCCAGGACCCCTCACAGTGCAGTGGTCTGGGGAGGGCAGCAGGGCCATGCAGCACATTGAGGCTACCCCGAGCCCCTGCTGTCCCTGCTCCTACTGCCCAGGATTCCATTGGCTATGCCAGCTCCCCTCCACCTCTGCTCTGCTCTGCCCTGCTGGAAGCCATAGCACAGCATGGCATGGCATTACATAGCACCAGCCTGTTCCTTCTGCATGGAAACCAGCAGGGTCTGTCCCTGCTCCGGCTAAAACTGGAAAGCCCATGACACCACACCCTACACAAGCGAGCTGGCAGACCCCAGTGGGCTCTGGAGATGCCACAGGGTCTGCAAGCTCTACAGGCAGGGCCGGGGTCTGTGTGGTGAAGGGGAGCGCTCTGGGACAGGTCTGTGTCCTGCCTGCCACTGGACAAGGCTTGGTCCTGGGCAGTACGGCTGGCAGAAGGCAGCTCCCTATGGCCTGTGAGGCACATGGAGCCCAGAACTGAAAGTCCTTTGCTTGGGCTGGGTTGGTATATCTAGAGGAGACAGCCCTGGGGCAACACTACAGGATGTGGGATGATGGGCAGAGCCTGGAGTGGTAGGGAGAGCTGATCCCCCCAGCTGCTCTCGGCCCATCACTGCAGCATAGGAGAGGAAACTTTATCTCCTGGCAGGCACAGGATTGCCATGGCAACCGGCAGGACCTGCCAGGCGGGCAGGCGAGCACTGATGTGGCAGTGGCATGCAGCACAGGAAGGAGATGGGATGCAGGGTCTAGGTTTGGGGACATCTGAGGAGAGACTTAGGTGTGTGAGCACATTGCATGTGCACCTGGGTGTGTGCCTGGGGTGCACAGGGTGTGCAGGCAGGTGTGGGCATCTGAGTGCATGCATGAGTGCCTGTGCCAATGTGCAGGCACGTGTTTGGGTGCATGGGAGACTTCACACACCACCCTCTCAAGGGGTGTCCCTTGGAGCTGTGGCACTGTCAAGGCAGGGTGTACCTCACTGCTCTGGAGTGTGGGCTGGCAGGGTTGCTCTGGAACGAGGGAGCAGCAAGTTTCCCCAAAAGCTGTGGGATCCATAACTTTGTCTGTGGGGAAGATAAGCCCTCCAACTGGAGTCCCTGGCTGCCTGTGTCCTTTAGTCTATCGGTCACAAACCCTGCCATGCTCCGGAGAAGGTGGGCTGCCTACCAACCACCCCAAGGCCCTGCCTCTATTCACCCTGCCCAAAGCCTGGGCTGGTGCTCAGAGCAGGGAGCAGGAGTCAGTCATAGCTACCCCTGTGCTGCAGGCAGCTGGCCATGCCATGTTTGCTGTGTTAGCTGTGTGTTAGCTGTGTGTTAGCTGTGTGTTAGCTCTGTGTGTTAGCTCTGTGTGTTAGCTGTGTTATCTGTGTGTTAGTTGTGTGTTAGCTGTGTCAGCTGTGTGTTAGCTGTGTGTTAGCTGTGTGTTAGCTGTGTATGTTAGCTGTGTGTTAGCTGTGTTAACTGTATGTTAGCTGTGTGTTAGCTCTGTATTAGCTGTGTGTTAGCTGTGTTAGCTGTGTGTGTTAGCTGTGTGTGTTAGCTGTGTTAACTGTATGTTAGCTGTGTGTTAGCTATGTGTTAGCTCTGTGTGTTAGCTGTTAGTTGTGTGTTAGCTGTGTGTGTTAGTTGTGTGTTAGCTGTGTGTTAGCTGTATGTTAGCTGTGTTAGCTGTATATTAGCTGTTAGCCATGTTAGCCATGTTAGCCATGTTCGCTGCCAGAGCAGACGTTCCAGCAGGACCCTGCGCTGCCCCCAGCATGGCCCAGGTGCTGAGGGAAAGGCTGGCTGCTCTCTTGCCTGCTCAGGGCCCTGTGCCCAGCTACTGCATCCCTCTCCCCACTACAGCCCCGGCTGGGAGCCCCCCTTCTTCGCCTCTCGGGAGAGCCTCTGTTGCCCCCGTTTGGCATTTCTCCGGCTCTAATTGAGCTGTCAATGGGCAGAGATAACAGGGAATTGGTTAGCTCTGCTCTTTGATGTCTGCCCGCGCTCTGCTCGCAGCACCAGCTGCAACTCCTTCGCAAACAAACAGCTTCAGATGAGGCCCCTTGGCACGGCGGTCTGCAGTCCCACGGTCGACTCCCCAGATCCCTGCCGGGCCAGCCTCACGGCCGCTCAGACCCTCTGTTACCTCCGGCAGCTCGTCCTGGGCAGCCAGTTTCCCCCCGGGGACCTACAGCCTCATCCCAAAGAGATCCGGGCTCCGGCACTCGCCGTGCCAGACCCTCGGGACGCACGGCAGCATCCCTCCCTCGCAGCCCCTCTCCGCGGCCAGCCCCGGGGCAGCCGGCTCCGCCGTCCGCAGCACCGCGGCCGCGTCGTCCAGGGGCTCCGTGCCGGTGGCGGCAGGCGCCCAGCCCCNNGGGGCTGGGGGCTCCATGGACACAGAAAGGCTGGTGAGGTGCCTGAAGGGGTGTGGGGGTGCGGGGTGGTGCAGGGTACCTTTGGTGAAGGCTGGAGCGTGTCTGGGTTGGGCTGTGGGACTGGGGGTTCTTCTCCCAGACGCCGTGGGTGGGACGCGGGTGAGCGTCAGACGGGCTGTGGGGCACAGAGCAGGCAGTAGCTTCATGTCACCCAGGGGAAGCGCAGGGAGGGGCCTGATGCCTGCCCTTGGTTCAACCGGGCACCTCCATCCTCTTCTCCAGCCACCAAAGCTGCCTCACAACCTGGAGCTCGGGGGTTGGCACGGGCTCTCACACCCTGTGGGGAGTCAGGGCTCAGCACCAGGTCCTTTTCCTGAAGATGCCCACTGCAGCCTGCTCACCCACTGTGCCGCTGTTGCTGCCCAGTGCCTGCTCCTGCTAGGCTCACTCCCATCCTCCCGACTGGGAGCTGTTGTGTTGGCTGTGTTCTGGGGCACAGCTGGGGACAGGGCGCTGTCCCCTTCCCGGGCCGTGGCCCACTGGCGATGAACGCTCGTGCATGCAGGAACCACTGGGGGTGAGACCACACACCAGCCCAGGGCGAGAGCACACACACTCACCCTCATTCCAAGCAGGCGGCTGCCACAGCATCCTCCCCTTGCCGCCATCCTCCCCTCGCCCCTCGCCTCGCACTTCCAGCACCAAGCTGTGCTCCTGGCATGACACAGCCTGTGCTAGGGGTCCTTGCCCCGGGGTGTGTGAGCCTGCAGCCCCTGACACTGGGGAAATGGCGCTGCTCCCCGGGCCTCCAGCCCTCCAGTAGTGATGCCCAGCACCCCTGGCTGCAGCCCCCCTGTCTCACCCTCTGTCCCCAGGTGCACAGCCTGCAGGAGCTGCGGCGCAGCGCGTCCCTGGCCACCAAGGTCTTTGTGCAGCGGGATTACAGTGATGGGACCACATGCCAGTTCCAGACAAAGTTTCCCCCTGAGCTGGAGAGCCGGGTAGGGAGTCTGAGAGCTTGTCAGGGTGGGGGGATGCCCTATGTCAGTGTGCTCTGGGGGCTCAGATAGAAGAAGGATCTAAAGGTGTGGGGACTTCTGGGGTGTTGTATGGTCCTGGGCCAGCCAATGCTGCTGGGTGCATGAAATCACGGCTGCCTTGGTTGGTGTGCAAGGGCTTTGGTGCTCCTGGGGGCTGGGAGGCTCTGGTGAAGGCTGCAGGCTTAGCAGGTCTTGGTCTCAGGGTGGGAGGTGGGCAGGGTGCTGCAAGCTGAGGCATCAGCTGGGCAGGGAGGAGAGGGTTAAGTGTTCTCCAAGTCCCTCCAGGAATGGGGACAAGACGTTGCAGGGAGCCAGTCCCTGGCCAGACTCCTCTTCATGGTGGTTTCTGTCCTAGATTGAGCGGCAACTTTTTGAGGAAACTGTGAAAACCCTAAATGGCTTCTACGCCGAGGCAGAGAAGATTGGGGGCAGCTCATACCTCGAGGGGTGCCTGGCCTGTGCCACTGCCTATTTCATCTTTCTCTGCATGGAGACACACTATGAGAAGGTGCTGAGGTGCAGGGGAGGGCTCAGGGGTGGGCACAGCTGGCAGTGGGCACAGGGATAGCTCAAGGGTGTCACGAGGAACATGGGATTGGAGGCCAGAGTAGACAGCAATGCTGGCAGGCCCTGAGTGTCCCTCCCTGTGCTGACAGGTCCTGAAGAAGATCTCCAAGTACATCCAGGACCAGAATGAGAAGATCTATGCGCCACGGGGGCTGCTGCTCACTGACCCCCTGGAGCGTGGCATGAGGGTTGTATCCTTTGGGCAGCCGGGTGCTTGGGGGATGGCAAGGGTGGAGGGAGACTGGGCGTGGGTGCAAGGCAGTCGAGCTGGCACATGTCACTGATGATCCTTAGCAGGGCCCAGATCGAGATCTCCATCTACGAGGACCGGTGCAGCAGTGGCAGCTCCAGCAGCGGCAGCTCCAGCAGCAGCAGCGGCGGTGGCGGCGCGGGGGGCCGGTGACTGGCAGGGAGTCCCTGCAGGGACTCGTTCTGCCGGGACAGTGGCCTCTCCGAGCTCCGCAGGCTGCACTACCAGAGCACCCGCTTCTGAGCCCGGGGAGAGCAGGAGGGGGAGGCCGGGGCTACGCAGTGGGGCTGCCCACCCCCATCTGCTCTTTGTCCCCCGCAGTGGGTCTGGCCCTGCTCGGACCCACTGTGGGCAGGGACTGGTGCTGGGGCATCCCAGGTGCTTCCCCCTGAGCTGAACCGTTGCCAAGGGGCTCCTATAGCCCTCCATGTGCTTGGTGCTGCCGCCCTGGCTGCAAGAGAAAGGAGCTTGCCCTGCTACGGGCAGTCCCAGCTGGCAGTGTCCCTGTTGCCGTGCACTGGGGAGCGCTGGGACTGGCAAAGCCTCAGGCAGCACTTAGCAGGGGACGAACACTTAACCCCATACCCACAGACACTGACAGCTCTTGCTGCACCCCCTCCTTGGGGCACCCTACTCTTAGTGCTGTGATGTGGGTTCAGCTGCTGCTTGTCTGCCGTTCGGGGGGCCTGCCAAAGCACTGGTGCCGCTTCTTCTGCATGATGGGTCATGCATTCACCCCAGCTCTGCTCCACCTGCTGCCCCATTGCTGCTCTCCTTCCCCCCTCCCCTCCATCTGGCATTGCATCCTCTCCAGCAGCATCCTTCACTGCCACGATACTGGGCACTTGCTTCTGCTCCCTGCATGACCTGCTGCCATCCCCAACTGCACCCAGCTATTTCTCCAGCCCAGTGTCCAGGGCAGGGAGGTACAGTGCTGGGCATGTTGCTGCCCCTGTGCCATGTGCCCTGGGCTCATTCATGGCCTGGCACAGTTGAGGCTGAGCTGTAGCATGGGTGAGCAGGCTCCCTGTCCAGTCCTGTCAGAGTTTGCCTGTACCCAGCTGCCAGCAGCCCCCTGCCTACTCTGCCCCATGACCTGCCCTAATGCAGGGAGGGTGCCCAGTGGAGCAGCTCCATAAAGACCTTTCCTCTCACACTTCTGAGTCCTTCCCTGCCCACGTGTCCTGCATGCATCTGCCACCAGCGCCCCAATTCTCAGCCTGGCCTGTAAGAGGGGACTTCGAGGGGCACCTGAGCTTGGCAGCAAGGTGTGGAGGTTCATGGTCAGATAGGGGGAAAGAGGAGGGTCCCTGTGACATCCAGCACCCCGAGGAGAAGAATTCCTATGTGGGTGCAGGGCTGAACCAAGCTGGCATTTCTCTCCTGGGGACCTGGAGGGAGGACTCTGCCCTGTGAGACTCCTTTTGGCTCTGTCATGATGTGTTTGTAGGGTGGCCCTGGCCTCAACGTTCCTGCTGGAGCACCCCCCTGCATGGAGACCTTTCTCAATAAACCCCATGCTTCTTCCCCCACTGCCTACCCAGCATCTTCTTGTGTTGGAGAGGTGAGCGGGAAAACGCTGTGGGGGCACAGAATCAGGCTGGGTATCTTTTCACACTGGGTTGCACAGAGCCCCATGAGGATGAGCATGGGGGAAGGGAGGGGATGGGGAGGAAGAGGCAATCTAGGGGAGTAGGGACAGACCTGTGTAGAAGTCATGTGGCCCTGGGAGAGGGACACATAAGGAATACAGTGCAGGAAAGGGTTTATTGGGTTGGTACCGGGTGCAACTGGCACAGTGCTGAGGGGTAGCAGGGAGCACCTTGCTGTGCCAGAGAAGGCTAATTGTGCTGGCAGTGTCCACCAGCACCCAGGGAGAAGCCGTGGTGACAGTGGCAATGGAAGGAGCCAGGGCTGTTGTGGCAGATATGGTCGCAGGGGCCAGGCTGTGCCTGGCACTCATCTATGTCTGGGAAAGAAGGGGAAAACGTCAGAGCTGTGCCAGGGGTACAGGGAGTGTCTGGCATGGGCAGGGCAAGAGATGGAGGGGGCATGAGAGGGGCAGCTCCAGGACTGGGTGAACCTGGGACACAAAGACAGGTGATCCTGCCACTGCTTGATGCCAAGGCTGCTGGGTGGCAGATGTCCTTACTCCACCAACTCCTGCACAGCCACAGTCTGTCCATCTGTCCATTCCGCCCCCCAGCACTAGGGCTGTGAGCACAACTGGGCACCTTGATCATACCTGCTGCCAGGGCAGCCTAGCAGCACCAAGTGGCTGGGCACTGCAGGTACTCACCCAGGCACTGGCTGGCAGCCGGATCAAGGGGACGAAAGCCTGGGCGGCAGAGGCAGGTGTGTGCCCCAGGGCTGTTGGTGCAGAGCTGGCTGCAGTTGTGCAAGCCCTGAGCACACTCGTCGATGTCTGGTGGGGGTAAAGAGAGCAGTGTGTGGTTTTAGCATGCAGGGGGGAAAAGCAGCACAGCCCTGTTGCTGGGGTGCAGGCACGCTGCTTGCTGCACCCCAGCCCCTTCAGAGCTGCACATTTTGCTGTAGTCTCAGTGCAGAGCTGGGCCAGCGGCACCATTACTCTCCAGCCAGCTCCCAGCCCTGGGGTGGGAGGAGCTGGACTAGGCTGGGGATGCTTGCCCTCCTGGGTTCCCTCCCCGTGTAGCCCCAGGGCAGGGTGGGCAGAAGTAGAAGCACAGCCCTGCCCTGCAGAGCTCAGCAGGCCAGGTTAATAGATGGGATATAGTTTATTTGGGGTTCTCTGGGAGAAGGGCTGGAAGACTGTTGGGACTAAGCAGGGTCCAACTCCAAACAGTAGGGTCAATACGTTATAAAACAGACCAGGAGGATCCTGCCCCTGCAGGGCTGGGGAGGTGGTTCCAGTCACCGAGGAGGGGGCAGGCAAAGCACACACGTCGCAGGCCAAACCAGCAGGCACATGGTACGGTATCGAGGCGACGGAGCAAGTGACCACCGGGGAGGTGCCAGCATGGCAGGAATAGCACTGGGGCAGTGGGGTGTGCGAGGGAAGGGGCACTGCTAGGCTGCCCCAGGGCTGCTTTCCCAGAGCTGGTGTACAGGACAGCCAGGTCTGTGCCCGTCCCACTGCAGGTCACCCCAGTATGTCCCAGCCGGCACTTCCAGGGTGGTTCAACATGGACAGAAAAAGAGATAGGCAGAGGCCAGCCCATCCTTCCACCAAGGCTGCTCTGGCATGTTATGGGCAGGGGTTAAAGTGCATAGAGACAAAGGTAGAGTCCGAGGACTAGAGGGAAGAGGGCACTGTGGGGGAGCCCAGGCCAGCTCCCAGCAGAGGGATATCCCCCAAAAAAGGCCACTTGAGCTGCACAGAGAAGGAGAGAAGGAACAAGAGAGAAAAAGAGAGAGAAGGGGAGTCAGTAGCAGCTTAGTGGGAGGCATGGACAGACATAGAAGCAGGGTGGAGGTGGCTGGGTGCCATCCGACATGTTGCAGGCTATGGCCTGGCCTTTGTGGGGGTGCAACAGCATCCCAAGGTGGTGCTTTGGGGCTGATGCCAGCTGGCATGGGGTCAGGGTGTCCCAGCTATCACTCACCCACGCAAGCTGTGCCATCCTCGTTTGGCTCAAAGCCCCGGCTGCAGCGCTTGTTGCTGCGACAGCGGTACCCCCCATAGGTGTTGATGCAGATGGGCTTGTCCCGGGGACAGATGAAGGGGAACTCAGTGCACTCATTTGTGTCTGCAAGAGGGTCCTCAGTGTGAGATGTCTGGGCAGAGAGCTGGGGGCTGCCAGCCCCTCCAGTTCCCCCAGTACACTGGATAGTCACCCCAGTGGTAGCCATGCATAAGCCGTACCTCTGCCCAGGAGGCTCACAGCATGGCCACAGCCACCCTGCTGTATCTCTGCTGCCCCTCCATCACTCATGGCTGCAGCACAAAACCTGCCACATGCCAGCCATGCCTCCTGCCTCAGCACAATGTCCTTGCTGCTCCCTGTGACACCGCGGTGCCCCTCTGGAGCTGTACTGTTGTTCTATTCCCAGGCCAGGCAGCTGTACCTGGCACTGAGCTGTGTGGCAGGCAGCCACCTCCCAGTCTCAGAGTGTCCCCCATGGGGCTATGCTACAGCATCTTGGGTACAGGCACACCTGTGCTTCCTGCAGCCACTCACCTACACAGCGTCCATTCTCGTGCTGGGAGAATCCCTGCCCGCACTGCATTTGGGAAGAAGCAGAGACCGCCGGAAGGGGAAGGAATCAGCTGTGGGCAGCCACTGAGCCAGCAGAGCCCAGCCCCTTGTTTCTGTCCCCAAAGTCTCACAACCTACACCCACACCTGGCCCTCACCTCCAGCGGGGCAGGCATGAGTGGCTCCTCCACGTCCAGAGGGTAGGGGATCTCCAGGACAGAGTTGGTCTCACTGCTCGCCACAGCTCGTGACACCACGCGGCCATCTGGCCAAGTCACCTCCAGGCTGCTGGCTTTGTCACGCCCTGCAGGCGGGCAGCCCATCAAAGGGAGGGTCTCCAGGGTGGACAGGGGCTGAAAGGAGGCCAGCGGGGTGGTAGGGATGGGAGGGGCAAAGTCTTCCCTTGCTCCCTGAGCCCAGCTCCAGGTGCTCATGCTGACAGCCCATGCACATGGATGTACTCTGAGGGGCGTACATGGGGACAACGGGATGACCTTGCAGTGGGGCAGAGACACCCCTGCAGGCTTGGCTGTTGAACATGCTGTACCAGGGAAGAGTTAAAGGGAAGGGAAAGCCCTACTGCCTGGGCAAAGCAGCAGGCAGGGGATGGGGAAGGGGGCAGCTGCCCCTTGCAGCATAGCTGCAGTAGGTGGGTACCCTGCCCACAGCCTTGCACAGACCCTACCATACCTGGGGTGACAGGCATGGATGATTACTGTGCTGCAGGACACTGGTGCAGTGGACACAGCCCCTGCCCTGGGGAGTGCCAGGGAAGGCTGGGGGTGGAGGCAGCCCCTCGACCCCCTAGCTCACCCAGTCCGAAGTGTGCCACAGGCTCCATCTCGCAGAGATAGCCGGAGCCACCGTCGATGATGCGCAGGTGGGCCCCACTGCGCCGGGTGAACAGCACAACCTTGGCCCCCCGTGCAAAGGCCCCAAAGCGGGTACGGGGGATGACACGCAGCCAGTTGTTGTGGGTGCCCTGCAAGGGAGGAGGGAGCAGAGAGACTGAGCTGGGAGGGACAGAAGGGATAGGTACAACATGAGGAGTCCCTGACTCACCTGGGTGCCCTTGAAGATGGAGATTGGCTGTGCCATGGACTCACCATGGGATAGGATGAGGTCCAGCATCCCATCACCATCAAAATCTGTCACTGCACCTCCTGCAAGGACAGAATCATGTTGTGCCTGAGGCCTGGCGCCATGTCTGTCAGCACTAGACCTTGCTTCTGCTGTGGCTTTCCACTGGCAACAGCAGCACTCCCTGCCACACAGAGACAAAAGGGAAGATGGGTGACTATAATGCAGGAATGTGGTTGGCATTCTGTAATCAGCTGCCTTGGCAACCTGGGCAGTGGAGGAGCCAGGCAGTGCCTAGAGGGCTGTGGGCCACAGGGAGCTGCCTGACCCCCTCCCAAACGCAGAGATTGGCTTTTAGCAGCGAACAGCCGGGAAGGGGTCCTTCAAGAGCACCTCTGGTGTACTGGAGATGGCACCGTTGGCTGGGTATGGGTGGAGGGAGAAAGCATGGGGTCACTCCTAGGTGATGGGAGCCCCAGCTTGCTAGTGGGGAGCAGGCAGATAACTCAGCCAGGCGTGCAGCATCCTCAGGCATAGAAAGTGCCAAGCAGTGCTGTGCCAGAGTGGGGTGGACCCACCTGTGCCGCGTCCCTCAGGCTCCAGTGCATCCCCTGGGTTCAGCTCTTCCACAATGGGGTCTGAGTGTTCTCTGCGGATGAGCCTGCCAAGGACACACACAGGGTATTAATGCCAGCTCCTGCAGTCCTCAGAACCTTCCTGGGCATGTCTGTTCCCTCCTGCAGAATCATGGTAGGGGTGACAGCCCTGGTGGATATAGGATGTGAATGGGGGATGTGGGGGACATGCCAACAGTCCCCTGCTTGTTGGCATGTCCCCAACTCCATACAGGGGCGACAGGAGTTTCATGAAAGCTTCTGGGTCTGAACTGCAGAGTAGCAACATCATCTGTTGCATCCCTCTGGAACCTGGAGAGGTCTCCAAAGGGCTCCTTGCAAAACCCTTGCCCTCTACCCACCCACAGGTGCAAGCATTGGATAGACAAACAGTTCCCACCGCCCTACACACCAGGCAAGGAGGTGCTACACAGAAGTAATGAAGAATTTGACCGCCACAATTAACAGGAGCCATGAACAAGTTTCCACATGGCTGCTAATCAGTGGTGCTGGGGACCCCAGGGGCTGCTGCAGGCACGATCACAGTGACTGGTAATGATGCCAGGAAGGGCTCAGTCACGATGCCTTTTATGAGCTGAGCCCGAGCCGTGGCACTGCTGGAGAGGAGCCCTGTGAGCCTGGCTGTGCTGTGAGGGCTGCTCGGCTCCCAGAGCAGGGTGCAGGCTCCCGGCCCCGCCGGGCTCCTACCGGAAGAGGCGATTGGCGGAGGAGCCGCGGTAAGCGATGTTGTTGAAGAAAACCTCCAGCTCCTGGTCGTTGTCGAAGTCGGCTGCGATGACGGTGCGGACGGGGGACGGCATGGAGAACTTGGGGGTGGCGATGTCCTGCATGGGCATAGCCTGGCAATAGGCACAGGAAGCAGGACACCTGGGTTCTGCTTTGATGCTTCGGGTCCCCTCCTCGCTGGCAAGTGGGGCTCAAAGACAATTCAGAGTGAAGCCAGCCCCCCTGTCCGAGGTGGCCCAGTGGCAGAGCCATCAGTGCGGGGGGCTGCCAGCCCTCACCCGGAATCGCACACGCCCAGGAGCTCCGCTCTGCAGGTAGAGGCGGTGCGGCCCGTTCCAGTTGCCATAGACGATGTCCACTCGCCCGTCGCGGTTGAAGTCAGCCAGCGCCACACCGCGTCCGTGCTGGTAGGGGTCATCCAGCCCTGGGGAACCGCAAGGGCACAGGGGGAGACGGGAACCCCTCCCTACCTCCTTGTCCCCAGCACATCTCCTAGGATGTGCTCCATCGTTCCCAGACAGATCCTCCACACACAGGGTTACATCCCTACGCTGATGGATGTCCCGATGCATCTCAGCCACTGCACAGTGGTCAGTGAGGCTCTGGGTCCCTAGGGCTGTGTGTCCGTCCCCATCCTCCCCACCCCTCACTCATCCAGTGCAGACAGCGACAGGCAGAGCCACCCCTGCCCTGAGGTGCCCAGCGTCTGTGTGTTCCCCCCAGCTTCCCCTACTCACCCACAGCAGCTGCCACGTCCCTATACGTGCCGTCCCCCCGGTTGTGGAAGAGGAAATTTGGGCTGTTCTCATTACCGCAGAATATGTCAGAGGCACTGTCACTCAGGATGGGGCCCACGGCCACCCCACGGCCCCCTGGGGACAGTAGCCCGGGTGAGGGGACAGCTGCCCCCCGCGAGTTTGTGCTCCCCATGTTCCCTCAGTGTTGCCCACACGGTTCTCCCAAGCAACCCCCCCACCAGTGTCCCATTCTTGCCCACCTCCAATCCCTCTCATCAGGAGCTAATTACTCCTGGCAGTAGCTTGTGTCACTCCCAACCCTAATCACTGCCATCGCCATGGTGACAACACTCCTAATTAGTGACAATTTACCGCTGGGGCACGCAGCAGTCCCCACGGTAGTGGGGCAGCAGGGGCTCAGGCGGGCTTGTTCCCCCCGATGCCTACGTTCCTGAACCCCGCTGCCTGCCCTGTGGATGCTGTCAGCTCTGGAGGGATTAGCTCCGGTGCCGGTGGGCACCAGGGTCCTGCCAGGCGCGCATCCCACGGTCCTGGTCCCTTCCAAGGGCCGTGGGGCTGCCACTAGATGGGGCAGTCAGGCAGCCCAACGCGTGGCACGGACCTCCGGCTGCACTGCCCTGCCACAGCGGGGTCTCACGTTCGCCATGCCCCGCAGCGCCCCGTCCCCTCCGCAGGGCCACAGCAGCCGCGTGTACCTGTGTACTTGCTGACGCCAGCCTGGGCGGCCACATCCACCAGCACCACGACACCACGGGCAGGGTCACTGGCAGCCACATCCATCTCAATCAGGGCATGGGGGCCCACGTTGCCGCTGGCATAGTTGGCGATGTAGATGGAATACCTGCCGGAGCCCTGCAGCCGGCAGCACCGCCTCAGCACCCACCCACCCACAACTCATCTCCACGGGGACCACAGGATGCCTGCTGTGAATGCTCTTACTGCTCCATGGGAGCAGGCACTGCTACTGTGCGCTGAGCAAGAGCTCTGCAAAGCCCACGGCAAAAAGCATCCCAGGAGTAGGGATGTACCCCATCGCCTCCAGGAGCCCTCTGGTCACAGTGCTGGCATGGGGCACGTTATCCCCCTCCCAGTATCCCCAGTGTGCCAGGTCCTCCCCATTTCCACTGCCCCCTTTGTCCCGTGCAGTTCCTGCACCCTGATTTAGCGATAATCATTTGGAAATAAACCGCTGGAGGAGGAGGAGGAAGAAAGAGCAGGTGACAGGAACATAAATCACCTCGACAGGCACGTTTATCAGCTGGTGGCAACCGTGTGGACAGGTATCCACAGTCTCTACAGCTGGGAGCATTGCTAGTCCTGACAGTACACAGGCAGCTGGGGGGCACCCTTGGCCCAAGCAGGGGATGGGATGGGCAAGGGGAGTGGGCCCCCAGGATTCCACTGGAGGGGCACTGGGAGTGGGAAGGGGACAGAGATGCCCCTGTCTGCAGAACCCTGCCTCCTCACCGTCCGGTCCACGCAGGCAACGGAACGCCCGGCAAAGCGACTGGCCACGTCCCGGTTCACCTCATCACTCAGGATGTCCTCCCAGCGCCCATTGCGGAGCTTGAAGAGCTTGTCTGTGTAGGTGGCCATGCCTGGGGAAGGCAGCACAGGTCAGCGGGCTCCAGCACCCCGCCTCCTCCTGAGGAGGGTGCTTTGCAGCAAGGGCGGTTGTGGATCTGGCTCCCTTTTCCCAGAGCACCAGAGCATCCCAAATATCTGCTGTCCCTGCAGGCCCCTACAGTGCCATAGGGCTGGGCTGCTGCAAGAGCCCCATGACCCTTAAGGGCCACTGGGAGACACACAGAAGAATCAACTCATTAAGCTAAAATATGTCCCAATGGTACACAGCTGTGTAGATCATCCTCAGGAATGTAAAAAAAAAAAAAATAAAAAAAAAAAATCGATTCAGTGGCAGCACAGTCAGCGAGCTACACTGCTTGTGACAGCGGCCAATGGCAGAGCCTGATTTAGGGACAGGTGTGGCAGCAGCCACTGCCAGCCCGGGTAATTAGGAGCACTGGGAAGACAGATCTGCTGCCTGGAGGTCAGGGACACAGGGCAGAGCTGGGCTGGAGCACCAAGCCGGGGACTTCTGGGGATTCCCAGTGCCAGCCTGGAGCATGTAAGTCTTGTTCCCACGACAGGCATGCCAGGAGCAGGGACAGCACTAGAAGGGCAGGATTAGACTTGGCTTGGTGCAGCAGGCAGAGAAGAGCCATGAGACTGAAGGGCACAACTGCTGCAGGGCAGAGCTGGGATTTACAGTGCAGGGTACCTGCAGCAGGACAGTCAAGGAGGTGGAAGAGAATCTTGTGTCCCACTTGGGGTGCCACAAAAAGGGCGATGGGCAGCTGGAAGTGCTGACTCGGTGGCTGGCTGGGCTCAGTGTCCCACCCATGCTGCCATCAATCAATGGAGCCACTCAACTGAGAAATTAACTCCAGCCCGCACACATCCCTCACACGCCGAAGGTCGCGGGTAGCCATGCTGGGGGCTCCCCCCGTGCCTGGGGCTCGCAGGCCAGCTTGGCTCACCAGAGAAGGCGTTGTTGGTGTTGAGGAAGTAGATCTCCTCACGGCCATCACCGTCGATGTCGCAGGCTGTCACACCGATGGCGTTGCCCTGCCGGTCCCGCAGTGCATAGTATGGGGAGCCCCGCTCGTCCTCGGCCACGTTCACCAGCCGCCCCTGTGCCTTGTCATACTTGAGCACCAGGTTGGGGCCATTGTACCTGTGAGTGTAAGCAGGGGTATTGGCTTCCCAAGGCTTGGGGATGGATGAAAACCCCTGCCTCATCCCTGGGGGGACATTAGGTGTGATACTGGGTTTTCCTCATGATGGGCACTGCAGAGACCTGCATGGTCCATGGAGGCCAAGGATCCTGTCAGGCATCCCATGTCTGGCAAAACCAGGGAAACAGTGGGGGCCAGGCAGATAGCAGTACAGAATGGGGTGCAGGTCCCTGCTTGCAGAGCTTTCCCAGGGCAAGGAAACTAGCCCGCAAGAAAAATCCTCTCAGCATGGTGCGTCCCACTGGCTTCTTGCCTGCTCCTGCCCAATGCACCAGTAAACAAGTTATACAACGGGCACCATGACTGCTTACAAAACCCCAGCTGCCTTCTTGACTCAGCACAGCAGGGAGTGGTGGCCCAGACCCCTCCAGGGTTCCCAGTCCTGCCCATGTTTTCCTGCCTTGGTGATGTTCAGAGCAGCAGCAGGGCCAGACCGACTGCCTGCCACCATAGTACCTCCATCCAGATGGATAGGATCTGTGGCGGTAAAGAATACTCTTCAGGTGGGCATAGCTGTGTGTGCAAGCCTTTTTAGGGAGTGAGGATGGTGGCGTGTACACAGATACCCTGCAGTAGCAGCTCACAGTAGTGCCAGCAGACATACACAGAGCCTACACCGTGGTCCCTGCTTTTTCTGACCCAGATTAGACCTGCTGGCAGCAGCTGCTCTGTGTCCAGCCCCATTTGGGCACTGGGAACACAGCACACGGCTCCCTGCCTCCCCAGCTCCTGCCAGCCCTTCCCAGCCATCACTCCAATAAAGGACTATAAAAAACCTCCAGCCAATTAACTGAATCTCCAGAGAGAGCTGAGTCCTGTCAGTGGAGCTGAGACGGCTTGGGGACATGCTGGCTATGCACTGCAGGGTGGACCCTGGCTGCTGGGCAGCTGCCACCATCCCACAGAGAAGGGAGCGATGGGGGCCCTCACGTGGTTCTACACAGGCACTCAGCTGGCATCAACACCCTGTGTGGGTGCACACATACACACATTCACTGGTGGGTGCGTGCAGACCCCAACCCACCCATCTTTGTGCACAACCCCTCCAGCTGGCCACAAGACCACAGAGGAGGGAGGAATTCCTGTCCCTGCAGGGCCACGAGTCCTGCTGTCACTGAGGCACTAGGTGTACCACTCCCCCTGCCACCACAATCTCGAAGTCACCATCGGCATCCAGGTCGGTGACAGCCACGCCATAGTTGAGCTGTGTGGGATTGCTGTCGTAGTCAGGCGGGAGAAGGCGGTGGGTGACAGCTGCAAACATGGGCTCGCTGCGCTGGGAGCCCTCGCTGAGCCAGGCCAGGGACAGCAGGCACAACGCCAGCATCCTGGACACCTGGGAGAGACTTACAGCCCATCAGCTCCAGGAGAAGACTCCACTCCACGATGCCCAAGCAGCCCCACTGTCCTTGCATGAGAGAGGCTCTCTTTTCACCCCTTGCCACAGCACCCCAGCCTGCATCACACCACCTGTCCTTTGACCCTTGGGCACTGTCCCTCTGGCATCCCCATCATGGACTGCCCTGGCTGTTGTTCACCCTTGGGACAAGATCATACTCCAGTGAGCTGGGGCTGAGCAGCAGCCCAGCCTTGGGAGCCCATCCTGTTAGAGGGACTGGAGTGGCAGCAGGAAGGCTGTGGGGTGCTGACAAAGCTGGGCTCAGGCCCAGCTTGTTCTGCCCTAAGGTGCCACTGACATTCAAGGTCCTGATAAGTCAAAGTGTCAATCACTGATCCCTTGGCAGGGTCAGAGGAAGAAGACATTCACTGGCCTGAGGAATTTGTCTTCTGTCTCATTGGTCTTCCAGAGCTGGGGAAGTTCACAGGGAGAACACAAGGATAGTTTATCAGGTTACTCCCATGTGCCTCAGTTCCTCCATCCTTCTGGAACTGTTCCTCCCAGGGTCTCTGCAGGGTGAGCTCCTTCCAGCCTGGCCAGGGAAGGCTTCTGCACAGGGATGCAGCATGAGAAGATGCTGGGAGGAACAGGAGACTGGGAGAAGAGGCTCATTTAACCTGGACTGCGGAGGACAGTGTCTGCCAGCACTGCTGGCAAGGCTGCAGAGATTTTGGAGCTGGCTCTGACCTGGCTGAAGCACAGGTGATGAGCAAGATGACACTCAGGAGGGCAACCCCTCATCCCAGGCCAGGCAGTCGCCTCCACAGGGAAGAGCCCATAAAAGAGCTGTGTGTTCCCCAGGCTACAGGCATGATCCCACATGCCTGCACTCCAGCTGGGAGAAAAAGCAGCCTGGTCCTCTCTTACAAACTGAAGCAGTGGTTGGCGCAGCTGGCTTGCAAGGTGACAGTCTGGCTTCATGTGACCGTGCCATCTCCCTGGATAGGACTGCCCTCCCTGACCAGGAACAGTTCCCCTGTACAGGAGTGAATGACCCCACTGCCAGGTGATCCCCGTGCTGTTGGACTCCAACAGCAAGCCAGGGAAGCTGTGGCAGATGCGTGGTACCACATATGCCCAGCTTGGAGAGGGGAAGGTGCCCAAGATTTAGAGCCTGGCAGATCCACTGGGTTGTGCAGAACAAACTGCTGCTGCCTCCCCTGGGGATGGGAATGGTCCCAAGGCTCTCTAGGGGCCAGGATTCCCCTGCCATTATTAAATAGGTTCCAGGCCCACATGGCTGGGCAGGAAGGGGCTGCTCTCCAGCTGCAGAAGAAACCTTAACCCTACTGCCCACACCACTCAGAGCCCTGCATTCCATTGCACCAGTCTTCTCCCCTTTCCTCTTCAACCCTATCTGTACCCTGGGCACAGCTTCAAGGGTAGATGTGTGTGTGTCTCCAGCCTTACCCTGTGCTGCTCCTATCCTCTTCCTGTGCCCATTACCCTGCCATAACATCTGGAGCAGCTCTTGAGAGGCAGGAGCTTGGATCTTTCTCTGGTGCAGGGGTCCCATTCAAGATGTGATGGGGACAGGGTTCATTGGGTTGTTCAGGGATAGGAAAGTCCCTGGGTGTCACACTGCAGTGCCAGACAGTGAAGGAGGGGGAGCCTTTACCACAGCCCCACTCCAGGCTTACAAAAACGAGCATGGGGAGAGCCACTGACATTGTGGACATACGGGTGCAGGGCTGCCACATAAGTCCTGTGGGCAGTGCTGCCTCACTCCCAGCCACTGCCAGATGATGGGTGGCTGTCCTCAGGCCATTGGCCAGGCTCCCTGTCTTTCCCCACTCCAGCTCCCACTCCCCAGAGCCTGGACTGTTACCCAGGTGCCCCCCCCAACCTCATCCAGCTGCAGCTGAAATCCCTCCAAGTTGGATGGAGCTTTTCCAGTGGGAAACAATGTTCTTGATTGGAGACAAAAGGCTTTTCCTAGTGGATCCGGTGCTTGGTGCCATGGGGAAGGGACGTCCGGCCCAGACCCAGGCCATTTTGGGAAGGGAGGGAGACTCAGGCTGTGCATGTCAGATGCAGAAGGGCCTCATGATTCCCAGCATGCTTTTGATAGAACCACAGTCCCAGCATGAAGCTTCACCTGAGGTTTGAGGCTTTGAGGCTCCGCCTGCACGCAGGGCAGACCNGCCAGCCTGGAGCATGTAAGTCTTGTTCCCACGACAGGCATGCCAGGAGCAGGGACAGCACTAGAAGGGCAGGATTAGACTTGGCTTGGTGCAGCAGGCAGAGAAGAGCCATGAGACTGAAGGGCACAACTGCTGCAGGGCAGAGCTGGGATTTACAGTGCAGGGTACCTGCAGCAGGACAGTCAAGGAGGTGGAAGAGAATCTTGTGTCCCACTTGGGGTGCCACAAAAAGGGCGATGGGCAGCTGGAAGTGCTGACTCGGTGGCTGGCTGGGCTCAGTGTCCCACCCATGCTGCCATCAATCAATGGAGCCACTCAACTGAGAAATTAACTCCAGCCCGCACACATCCCTCACACGCCGAAGGTCGCGGGTAGCCATGCTGGGGGCTCCCCCCGTGCCTGGGGCTCGCAGGCCAGCTTGGCTCACCAGAGAAGGCGTTGTTGGTGTTGAGGAAGTAGATCTCCTCACGGCCATCACCGTCGATGTCGCAGGCTGTCACACCGATGGCGTTGCCCTGCCGGTCCCGCAGTGCATAGTATGGGGAGCCCCGCTCGTCCTCGGCCACGTTCACCAGCCGCCCCTGTGCCTTGTCATACTTGAGCACCAGGTTGGGGCCATTGTACCTGTGAGTGTAAGCAGGGGTATTGGCTTCCCAAGGCTTGGGGATGGATGAAAACCCCTGCCTCATCCCTGGGGGGACATTAGGTGTGATACTGGGTTTTCCTCATGATGGGCACTGCAGAGACCTGCATGGTCCATGGAGGCCAAGGATCCTGTCAGGCATCCCATGTCTGGCAAAACCAGGGAAACAGTGGGGGCCAGGCAGATAGCAGTACAGAATGGGGTGCAGGTCCCTGCTTGCAGAGCTTTCCCAGGGCAAGGAAACTAGCCCGCAAGAAAAATCCTCTCAGCATGGTGCGTCCCACTGGCTTCTTGCCTGCTCCTGCCCAATGCACCAGTAAACAAGTTATACAACGGGCATCATGACTGCTTACAAAACCCCAGCTGCCTTCTTGACTCAGCACAGCAGGGAGTGGTGGCCCAGACCCCTCCAGGGTTCCCAGTCCTGCCCATGTTTTCCTGCCTTGGTGATGTTCAGAGCAGCAGCAGGGCCAGACCGACTGCCTGCCACCATAGTACCTCCATCCAGATGGATAGGATCTGTGGCGGTAAAGAATACTCTTCAGGTGGGCATAGCTGTGTGTGCAAGCCTTTTTAGGGAGTGAGGATGGTGGCGTGTACACAGATACCCTGCAGTAGCAGCTCACAGTAGTGCCAGCAGACATACACAGAGCCTACACCGTGGTCCCTGCTTTTTCTGACCCAGATTAGACCTGCTGGCAGCAGCTGCTCTGTGTCCAGCCCCATTTGGGCACTGGGAACACAGCACACGGCTCCCTGCCTCCCCAGCTCCTGCCAGCCCTTCCCAGCCATCACTCCAATAAAGGACTATAAAAAACCTCCAGCCAATTAACTGAATCTCCAGAGAGAGCTGAGTCCTGTCAGTGGAGCTGAGACGGCTTGGGGACATGCTGGCTATGCACTGCAGGGTGGACCCTGGCTGCTGGGCAGCTGCCACCATCCCACAGAGAAGGGAGCGATGGGGGCCCTCACGTGGTTCTACACAGGCACTCAGCTGGCATCAACACCCTGTGTGGGTGCACACATACACACACACATTCACTGGTGGGTGCGTGCAGACCCCAACCCACCCATCTTTGTGCACAACCCCTCCAGCTGGCCACAAGACCACAGAGGAGGGAGGAATTCCTGTCCCTGCAGGGCCACGAGTCCTGCTGTCACTGAGGCACTAGGTGTACCACTCACCCTGCCACCACAATCTCGAAGTCACCATCGGCATCCAGGTCGGTGACAGCCACGCCATAGTTGAGCTGTGTGGGATTGCTGTCGTAGTCAGGCGGGAGAAGGCGGTGGGTGACAGCTGCAAACATGGGCTCGCTGCGCTGGGAGCCCTCGCTGAGCCAGGCCAGGGACAGCAGGCACAACGCCAGCATCCTGGACACCTGGGAGAGACTTACAGCCCATCAGCTCCAGGAGAAGACTCCACTCCACGATGCCCAAGCAGCCCCACTGTCCTTGCATGAGAGAGGCTCTCTTTTCACCCCTTGCCACAGCACCCCAGCCTGCATCACACCACCTGTCCTTTGACCCTTGGGCACTGTCCCTCTGGCATCCCCATCATGGACTGCCCTGGCTGTTGTTCACCCTTGGGACAAGATCATACTCCAGTGAGCTGGGGCTGAGCAGCAGCCCAGCCTTGGGAGCCCATCCTGTTAGAGGGACTGGAGTGGCAGCAGGAAGGCTGTGGGGTGCTGACAAAGCTGGGCTCAGGCCCAGCTTGTTCTGCCCTAAGGTGCCACTGACATTCAAGGTCCTGATAAGTCAAAGTGTCAATCACTGATCCCTTGGCAGGGTCAGAGGAAGAAGACATTCACTGGCCTGAGGAATTTGTCTTCTGTCTCATTGGTCTTCCAGAGCTGGGGAAGTTCACAGGGAGAACACAAGGATAGTTTATCAGGTTACTCCCATGTGCCTCAGTTCCTCCATCCTTCTGGAACTGTTCCTCCCAGGGTCTCTGCAGGGTGAGCTCCTTCCAGCCTGGCCAGGGAAGGCTTCTGCACAGGGATGCAGCATGAGAAGATGCTGGGAGGAACAGGAGACTGGGAGAAGAGGCTCATTTAACCTGGACTGCGGAGGACAGTGTCTGCCAGCACTGCTGGCAAGGCTGCAGAGATTTTGGAGCTGGCTCTGACCTGGCTGAAGCACAGGTGATGAGCAAGATGACACTCAGGAGGGCAACCCCTCATCCCAGGCCAGGCAGTCGCCTCCACAGGGAAGAGCCCATAAAAGAGCTGTGTGTTCCCCAGGCTACAGGCATGATCCCACATGCCTGCACTCCAGCTGGGAGAAAAAGCAGCCTGGTCCTCTCTTACAAACTGAAGCAGTGGTTGGCGCAGCTGGCTTGCAAGGTGACAGTCTGGCTTCATGTGACCGTGCCATCTCCCTGGGTAGGACTGCCCTCCCTGACCAGGAACAGTTCCCCTGTACAGGAGTGAATGACCCCACTGCCAGGTGATCCCCGTGCTGTTGGACTCCAACAGCAAGCCAGGGAAGCTGTGGCAGATGCGTGGTACCACATATGCCCAGCTTGGAGAGGGGAAGGTGCCCAAGATTTAGAGCCTGGCAGATCCACTGGGTTGTGCAGAACAAACTGCTGCTGCCTCCCCTGGGGATGGGAATGGTCCCAAGGCTCTCTAGGGGCCAGGATTCCCCTGCCATTATTAAATAGGTTCCAGGCCCACATGGCTGGGCAGGAAGGGGCTGCTCTCCAGCTGCAGAAGAAACCTTAACCCTACTGCCCACACCACTCAGAGCCCTGCATTCCATTGCACCAGTCTTCTCCCCTTTCCTCTTCAACCCTATCTGTACCCTGGGCACAGCTTCAAGGGTAGATGTGTGTGTGTCTCCAGCCTTACCCTGTGCTGCTCCTATCCTCTTCCTGTGCCCATTACCCTGCCATAACATCTGGAGCAGCTCTTGAGAGGCAGGAGCTTGGATCTTTCTCTGGTGCAGGGGTCCCATTCAAGATGTGATGGGGACAGGGTTCATTGGGTTGTTCAGGGATAGGAAAGTCCCTGGGTGTCACACTGCAGTGCCAGACAGTGAAGGAGGGGGAGCCTTTACCACAGCCCCACTCCAGGCTTACAAAAACGAGCATGGGGAGAGCCACTGACATTGTGGACATACGGGTGCAGGGCTGCCACATAAGTCCTGTGGGCAGTGCTGCCTCACTCCCAGCCACTGCCAGATGATGGGTGGCTGTCCTCAGGCCATTGGCCAGGCTCCCTGTCTTTCCCCACTCCAGCTCCCACTCCCCAGAGCCTGGACTGTTACCCAGGTGCCCCCCCCAACCTCATCCAGCTGCAGCTGAAATCCCTCCAAGTTGGATGGAGCTTTTCCAGTGGGAAACAATGTTCTTGATTGGAGACAAAAGGCTTTTCCTAGTGGATCCGGTGCTTGGTGCCATGGGGAAGGGACGTCCGGCCCAGACCCAGGCCATTTTGGGAAGGGAGGGAGACTCAGGCTGTGCATGTCAGATGCAGAAGGGCCTCATGATTCCCAGCATGCTTTTGATAGAACCACAGTCCCAGCATGAAGCTTCACCTGAGGTTTGAGGCTTTGAGGCTCCGCCTGCACGCAGGGCAGACCTCAATCTATCTTGTTCCAGCAGAGTCACATCCTGGCTTGTGTGGTGGCATCTGGTGGCAAGGTCACCCCAGGGCGCTTCCTCAGTATCACTAGCGAAACGAAGCCAAGGTGCCAAGCAGGGGCAGAGGCACTGGGAGGATGCCACAGGCACCCATCAGGGTGCAGCCAGGCAGCCCAGGGGGAGGGTGCTGGCCCCATGCAGCATGTAGGATTTATCTGAGCCCATGCATTGCTGTGACTGACAGTGCCCGGTGGAGAGGCTGGGACGGGACTGGAAACGGAGCTATGGGACAGGCAGGTGATTGTGCCCCAGACCTCTCACCACAGGTGGGGAGATGCTGTCCCCAGATCTCCTCATTGTACACACATGGACATCCCCAGCCCCTAGTCTACATCATGGGGAAGGTGGGTGTTAGGTCCCTGTGTGGCCACCCCATGTCACGTGCCACCGTGACATTGCTGCCCTCCACACCACACACCCCAGTGATGTCATGCTCCACCACTGCAGCAACATCCCGTTTTGGGCCGCGGTCACCTCCAGCACCTCTATGACATTTCTTGACATCATGCAGTGAGGGCCTCACTGCACTCCAAATGCACCCCAAAGCGGTGACAACATGGCGATATCATAGCACCTCACACCACCCTGCTGCACATGCCTCAGTAACATCATATTCTCATTCCTAGAATTCCCAGGCTGCCACAGCTGTACCTGCCAGGGCAGAGGACAGGCAGATGTCCCACAGAACCAGCAGACCCCTCTTCCACAGCAGCTCGGCTGCCCAGAGTACCAGCAGTGCCCCTCAATCCCAAGCAGCCCAGATCCTGCAACGCCTCTGCTCCAGCCAAAGCCCATGAGCCTGGGTCCTGCTGCGACGTCTGCTCACTGCTGCGAGCCTGTCCCTCCTATGCAGGGCTCCTCAGTGCTGGACCTAGCAGACTGGGGCTCAGCCAGCAGCAGCTAATGCAGTATGGAGATGAGCAGTCACCTTAGCCTCTGAGCTCACCCCAAAGGGACACCAGGTCCTTGGGGGCTCAGGCCCACCAGCACACAGCCAGCCCCTTCCCACGCAGGCAGGCACATGGCTGGACCCCTCTGCCAACTGCCCCCCACTCCTCCAGGGCTCAGCCACGACCAAGCACAAATGCTGCTACAAAGAGGGGCTGTCCCTCGCTGCTCACAGTCCTGCTGCCCCTGCCAGGGCTCCCCAGTCCCAGCACACACCCCCCATCACTGTACAGCCTCGTGAGCACGGTCCTCCCCAGCCCAGCATCCTTCCATCCCCATCCCATCCTTCTTCCCGCTCCCTCCCTTCTCACTACCCCGCATCCCCTCCACGCCACGGGGACAGGCTACGTGCCCATGGTCCCAGTCCGCCCTCCACCAACTTCTCCCCGGGTCGGTGACCGAGCCGGAGTTGAGAGCCGCCCCTCGCCGCCCCGGAGTCCCCGGGAAACTTCGCGGAGCAGCAAAACCACGCCGCTACTCACGGGCCAGGGGGGCCGCCCGGCGCCCCCACGGCGGCGGGAGCGCATCCCGCACCGCCGCTCGCCGCGCTCTCGCCTCCGGCTGCGCCGCTCCGACTCCCGACGGGGCCGCTCCGGCCGCGCCGCGCCTNGGGGCATGGCTGGGCACGGCTCCCCAGCTTCTGCAAGGGCAGCTGGTGTGATGGACCGAGCAGAGCCAGGGGCCTGACCCAGCCTGGGGGCGGCGGGGCTCGGGCACAGGAGGAGGAAAGAGAACGGAGTTGGTGAGACACTATTTCCTTGGAAGGGCAAGGGAGAACAGTTTTAAACTAAAAGAGGGGAGATCTAGGTTAGACGTTAGAAGGAAATTATTCACAGTGACAACGGTGAGACACAGGAACAGGTTGATCAGAGAAGTTTTGGGCGTCCCATCCCTCGAAGTGTTCACGGCCAGGCTGGACGGAGCCCTGCATGATCTGATCTAGTAGGGAACATCCCTGCCCATGCCAGGGAGATTGGAACTAGATGATTTTTAAGGTCCCTTCCATCCCAAACCATTCTATTGTTCTGTGAATCTAAGCCACACCCTGAAGGGTCAGCACCTGCCTGTGTCATCACCCTGCACAGTCACCACCTCTCTCTGCAGGGACCCCGGGAGTGGCTGTGCCCTAGCAGCCAGTCTGAATTCCAAGAAAGGCTCCATCTTATGTCATGCAAGGCACTGACTTGCCCATAATCTTGTAGCCAGTGGATGCCTGAGGCAGGATTGCATTTATGCAAGCCTGCCTTTCCCAACATGTTCTCCTGAGGGCCTGGGCACAGAGCTCTGTGTGTGTGTCTGGAAGCACAAAGCGGCTGTGGAAGGGACTGGGATAGCATTGACAGGGCACAAGGCTACCAGGTCACCCCAGTGTAGCACATTCATAGGTGCCCCAGTACAGAGTCTGGAGCTGTGGCCACTGTGAGAGACAGCAGGAGAGACATGTTGGAAGACAGCAGGAACTACAGAAACTCATGCCACTCGGGCTGCTTCAAGTGGCTAATCACCTCCTCTGCTAAAGCTCTTATTTCTCATTGAACATGTCTGGCTAGAGCTTCTGCCTGTTGCTCCTGGTTCTTCTTTCCCTGCTAGATTTGAGAGCTCTCCAGTCCCAGTGATTGTTTCCCACAAAAGTTCTTCCATGCAGCCATCAAATATCCCTTCATTTCATTTCTGATGACTCCCTCTTGTAGGGTACCTGGCTGAGCACCGAGCTTGCTGCATGGCTGCTGGCTGCAGGATCCTCACAGCCAGAATGTTGGTATCCAGGCACAGGGAACCTGCTATAGTGCACTGCCGTGGGGCAGGAACCACACCCACTCTCTGCATTTGCCATGGTGAGCCATGATGCCAAGCAAACCCACCAGACTGGGATGTCAGTGTGACCGCCACTCATGTGCAATGCTCTGCTGGTGTGCACCTGTGCACCCCAGCGCTGTGGGTGTGCTCTGCCTGCCCGTGTCCACAGCCCCAGTGCCTGGCTGCCCCCTTGCATGAGTGCATGTGGGCTCAGGGCGAGCACCCCTGGTGCTGAGTCGCTTGCTCATCCCAGGTTTGGTTACCACCCGGATAATTATTTGTACAAACTGCAAGCTGGCTCCCAATGCCCTCCCTGTGACTGGCAGGTACAGAAAACACACATGCCAGCAGGAAGCCAGCTCAAGCATGCCAAGGCTGTGAATGGCACTGGGCACACTGGCTCCCTGGGGCTCTAAACCCAGCATGCCAGCACAGCAGAGCTTGGCTCTGGCCACGAGCACATGCACACGCAGGCAGGGCTGCAGTGTGCCAGCACAGCGTGCACGTGCAGCCGCACAGCCGTGCGTGTGCATTGGTGTTTGCATGATGGGCACAGCTGGGCACACGGGGCCGTGCGCGCATGCAGGTGCACACACCGTGCCCGCAGGGATGTGCTCACCCCACGGCACCCCATGAGCACATGCCTGCTGTGTGCCAGCAGCACACATGTGCCGAGAGGCCCTTGCATGCTGCAGCCCCCAGCCACCGCTCCTGGCACCCAGCGAGGCGGTTTCCACTCATAGGACTCCAAGGTTTTCCCCAATACCTGCTTTTGGAGCTCCTCGGTGCCCTTCCCATGGATACTGCCACCCTGGCAGCCCAGGATATTTCTCTGGGGGAGAAGAGCAGCCAGCAGGCACCTTGGCACAACAGCAGCCATGGCCATAAGAAAAAGCCTTGCACCAGTCCCTGTGCCCTGTGCTGGCCTAGATGCCTCCTTCCCACCCCTCTGGTTACATTCACATTGGGGGCGTAATGGGGCAAACATCTTGGGGTGGGACACAGCTCTCTGCAAGGGGCTGCAGAGGGAAGCACAGAGCACCAGTGAAATGAGCTGGGATGCATGAGAACATTCGCAGGGACATTTGCGGAGCAGTGAGGTAGGGCGCAGGCGCTGGGGCATAGGGAGCCTGGCAGTGTGGTGCATGGAGGGGGGTGGGATGTGCAGGGAATGGTGGCACAGTGATGGGGACAATGCACAGGAAATTAGAGCACGCAGCAACCAGACACGCTGAGGGGGGAAGGGAGATGCTGCGCTCCACTGAGAGCTGCACAAAGGCGAGGGGAGGCTCTTCTGCTGAGCTGGGGCCAGCATGAGTACTAGCCACCTCTTTGCACATCTGGGGCCCCCTTTCCCATCCCTAGGACTAATATGTCCCAACTTCTCCTGGCCCTTGCTCCGGGGGGCCCATCCATGCCAACGCAGCTCCCAGGGAATGGGGACCCTCTTAAAGCTTGCAGCCCTAATGCTTGGTGACCCTCTTCCTGGCGGCTCATCTGCCACCCCAGGCTCTCCCTGGGGAGAAGGCAGCAGGAAGGTGGGGAGCAATCTTCCCCTTGCTTCCATTACAATGGGCAGAGGGGTGGCACAGGGCTGTTAACTGGCACTGCCAAGCAGAGTAAGCCTGTGTGGTGGCAGTGCAGGTGACCCCCATGGCTCTTGCAGGGACACTACTGCTCTGGGAGCAGGATAGGAATCCTCCCAGGATCAGTGATAGGAATCCACCCAGGATCAGTTGGATTCATAGAGCACTTATCCAGCAAATGTCCTCTCCAGCAAATTCCAGATGGTGCAATACAAACAGGTGTGCAGGTGAGCACAGGAATGCTGACTGAAGGCACTAAACTCTGGGATACTTCATTGGAGCTGTCATTCCCCTTTCTAGAGCATTATGAGGGCCAGACACTTGCACACAGCCTGGTGGGTGCACAGCACACACACACACACTGCCAGCACACTTGCAAGCACCTACATGCACACACACAACAGTCTGTGTGCAGCCACCCCGTCTACTTGTGTGAGCACTCAGGGTGCCACCCAAACATGCTCGCAGACCATGCACACACACACACACCTATACTCACATGTGCATGCAGCAATGTGCATACATCCCATCATATACCCCTTCTGCTTTTTAACACAAGGAGAGGGCACATGCTGCCACCACAATGAGCTGCTGCCAAGCTGATCCTGGTTCTTGCCTGGCACTGCTTTTTTCTCTGGAGGGGCTGTGCTGGGACATCCCTGCTCCGAGGGTCTAATTTCCACTGTAAATGTATTCATGGATAATTTATCCCCAGATGTTCCTGTGCTAATGTTGTCTTTTAGCTGAAATAGCTCTGCTCCTCCCTGGCGTTTACCCTGCTGATGTATTTATAGTGAGCACTCCGTTTCTCCACAGCCTGCACTGTGCTGGGCATGAGTTGCTGTCCTCCCTTCACGGGTCTCCCGGGCTCTGTCTCCTTGGCAGCCCCATGATACCTCTGATCCTCTTCCAGGCTGATTCCAGCACAGGCAGGTCCCTTGGGCCCCATGCAGGCATGAAAGCAAGTGCCCACTCCTGCCAGAAATGCCTTCGTGGTTCCGCCTAGGACTGCTTTTGCCTCTCCCATTCCACATGCCCATTGTGTGGCGGCTCATAGTGATGGACTCGCATGCTCAGATGGCTGCTTGCTTGTTCCCTCTTCTCCCTGCTGTCCCCTCTCTGTCATTGTCCTGCAGTGTCTGATCTCCTGTCTTGCCCACAGACATCCTCTCTCTGTCTGGTCCTGAACCCCAGACCATTGCACTGTTTCTGTGTCCCCTGGACACCTCTCAGCATGGGGGTCTCTTTGTGCCACGGCCGGCAGTGACCTGGTGGCTCTCACTCATCCCAGCAGCTCCTTGCGAGCTTTTGCCTCCCAGCACCCTTCCCCAGGCCCCTCCTCTAGCCAGCACTCTCAGGTGCTCGCTGGGCATGGCAAACCCTGGGCAGGCATTACCATCACAGAAGGCAGGTTAACCCCCAAGTTTGGTTAATCTAGTCTTCCAGTCCTCTTCCTCACAGGTTTCCTGCGTCCTTGGCAGCAGCAGGGTGTGAATGCTGGATCCCAGCCACTGCTCACCCAGGGGGTCTCTAGGGGTGCCCAGCCCCTGCCCTGGGACCCCCAGCCCTGCAGCTCTCTCCTAGCCTAGCCCCTGTCTTTGCACAGCCTCCCTGGACCTCGCATGGTCCCCAGCCTCTCCTGTCACTGTGCACAGTGCCCCCGGGTCCCCGCTTGGACTCTTCCTGTCGCCGGGACATCATTAGAAATGTTAATTATTTATTATCACTAAAAGCCCTTTTTGCTGCATTGCTGTTCTCTGCCTATATCTCTGCCCCGTGCTGCCTGTAACCGGATCCGCCTGTGCTTGCCTCCTGCCTCACAGTCCCTGTCCCTGCTTTCCCTTCTACCTGCTGGGACACAGGGTGGGGGAGTAAGAGCCTTCCACTACCCCCCTGCAGGACGTGGACCTATGGGACGAGCTGTACTTTTCTCCTTGGGATCCCAGAGCTCTGTCTTGGTATGGAGATGCACCAACTGCAGTGCCCAACCCGGGGACTGCCCCGTCCCATGCCAGGAGAGTGGACAGGAAGACAGAGGAAGGACCTGTCTGGTGCTGTGATGGAACCAGGAACCATTAGCTCTTCTCAACCAAGAACAATGATGTCCTTCCCCAGAAGCACTGGGATGGGGCTCCCTGGCCAAGGGATATCAGCAGGGTGGAGGCATCAGACTGTGCCGCAGCCCTCCCAGGCAGCATCCCTGGCTGGGAAAGAGCAAACAGGCTGAGGGGGAACCTGGGGTACTGCTTGCAGCCAGCTGGGGCTGGCAGGATGCACTTGGGACAGCCAGCTGCTTCAGAGAAGCCACGCAGCTGGAAGGAGGCAGGGGAATGCCCAGGCTGCACAGCTCAGCCTCCTCTGCCAGGGTTCCTGAAAGATTTATCAGCTCCAAGTGGATCCCATTGATGAATCAATTAAAGCTTATCAAAAGCAGTGGAGTTCCTTCCCATGGGGCAGGGCTGGCACTGGATGCAGCAGCTCTGCCACAGCCAGTGCTGAGTGAGACTGGGAGCTGCTCCAGGCTGCAACATCCCTGAACACTGCCGGGCCAGAAATCACCTCCTGGTAGCATCTGTGCCTACAAGAGCCAGCCACAGTGCCCCGGTACCCTCTAGGGACTGTGGCAGAATGGCCTATGACAGAGCGACCTGTGACAGTGCTGATGGGAGCCAGCTTGAGTTGGTATAAAACCTGGGTCCCTCACAGGAGGCCTCTGCTTTGTATTCCCCACACCTGCAAAAGGAGCCAAGCTACCCAGGTGAGCAAGCTCACCAGCCCTGGTGCTGTCACCCCCTGCTGCTGCCCAGTCCTGGAAAGCAATGCAGTAGTGGGAAGGAGACTACGGTGCTAGCTGTGGGAGAGATGCTGGGGGATGGCTCCCACGGGAGTGCAGGGAGGAGCACCCAGGCTGCTCCCAGAGCAGTATTGATTCCTGCAGCACAAGCACTGCCTTCTGTGCCTATTCATTGTTGATGTACAGGAGAACAAGGAGCAAGAGAACCTGGCTCCCCCCTCCACAGCCAGCCCACACTCCTAGTACCACTTCCCTGCCCGCCAGCCGCCGGCAGCACCAGTGTCTGCCCGCACCACCGCCTGCTTCCCTGCATTATACAGCACTGTCACGAGCTGCTGAGTCCCCAGGTGTTTTGTGCAATAATGCAAAGCAGATCTAATCCACCCCAGCCCCAAGCTCTCTGCAGTCCCCTACCCACAGGCTGAGTGTGTTCCCTGGTCAAGCATGGGAGAGAGACCCAGGACTGTGGGTGCTCTGCATGCCCCTGGCACAATGGAGCTGACAGGCGATTCCCCTGCTGTTTCTGCACACCCCTTGCTGCTCCCCAGAGCTTTTCTCTGCCAAAAGCACTCCGTAAGCATTTGCTCTGCAGCAATAAATCAGAGGGATGCTCACATGAGCACAGGCCAGTCCTGTGCTCCCTGGGACCTGGGTGCAGCAAGGTGCTTGAGGCAATGCTCAGCCTCAGAATGTGGTTCATTCATTTCCTGTCTGCCCACAGCTTGGTGGGGTTCCAGGTGGCAGTTCTCTGAACTCCTTGGGTTGTCTGGGTCCTTTAGGACTACAGCAGAGCAACCAGGGACCCCTCTGCATCCATGTATGGTCCCAGAGGGTCCTCAGGACTGGCTGGGGTCTGACATGGATGCAAAAGTCTTGGTTGTGGATGAGATGGTTCCCTGTCCCTGGACCATGCCTGGTTGTCCATCTTCCTCCTGCTCAAACCCTGGCAAGGAGCCAGGGAGGAGCAGCCAAAATCCCTGCCTCCTTTGACACCCCCACGAGTATGTTGAGCCAGCAAGTTCTCAGCTCCCTGAGAACCCCAGGAGTCATAGGAATTGACAGGCTCTCTGGTGGCTGGGAAGAGGCTCCAGGGCTCACAGAGAAAAGGCTGGTCAGGGAGAGTTGAGGCTGCCCATGCTGTCCCTCCCACCCCAAGGGCCAGGGCTCAAGCCAGTTGGTGCTGTGCAAGCAGGAGCTGGATGCACAGCTCACTTGAGAGCAGTCCCAGATCTGGGGCTGCCGACAGCTCCTTTCTTTCCTGCACTGCTCCTTTCAGCCTGTGCCTCCCCATGGCCCCAGCTGATGCAGCTGCAGATAAAGAGACAAGGAGAGCCAGGCAGCAACTCCCGGCTTGCTCTGCTGTCCCCTGGGAGGCGCAGACATGGCAGCTTTAGATCAAGACTCTTCAGAAGCAAGAACGATCCCAGCTATCAGCACAGAGCGGCTGGCTGGTTCCCGGCATTCACTCCCGCTGGGTGCATGTCATGGGCAGTGGGTTTTTGGACCGAGGTGCTGGGACCACTGATGCAGAGCCATGGGATACTGCAGCTCCCACCAACACTGGGCTGAGTTCCTGGGGCATGGCCGTGATGGGGGCAGACCAGGCAGCAGCAGTTCACCCCCTGTCCCAAAACTGGGAGCAGTGGGAGCCCAGTGCCACCCTGCTCTATGCAGAACTAGAGTCAGCCTTTAGGGGGAGGGATCTCCATGCCTGAGAAGACTCTCAGGACACCTCAGATCACTCTAGCCCAGGAGAAGCTGATCCAAACCCTACAGTACTATTCTAGGGTAGCTCAGGGACCAGTTCAGGTGGGATGCCCTGACCCATCTGCCCTTTCCTGGGGAGCATGGGGGTGTTAGCAGTGCAATGGGTCTCTGTTGCCATGGGTGGCAATCTGGAGGGTACCACTGTGTCCTTTGAGGGAACCAGGAGCACAGACACAGAGGCTGGAGAGGACACGGGATTATGTTTCTAGTGGATGAAAAGAAGGGGGTCCTTCTGCAGCCCACACCTTGCAGTGCTTGGACTGTTTTACTGCTGCCATGGAAACTGCTGTGGAGCATCATTCTGTTGCACTGGCCAGGGTGACCAGGTCATGGCAGTTCCCAGCCTTCTTCATGCTCTCACACCTGGATTTACAGAGTGGGAGAGGCTGGATGCTGCCTGCCAGTTACCATCCTTGGGTCACCCTGGGGCTGTGGTAGGATAGGGGCATCCCAAGGAACAGAAAGGATGGAGAAACCAGGTAAGCGCTGGCAGGGGCTGTCTGGTGCCATTCCCAGACAAACCCAGCTCCCACGTGGCCAGGGGCTCCACGTTGCTTGGCGTCCCACAAACATAAATCATTTTCTAATTTATAACATGAATAATTGATTTTGCCTCCATAGCTGGCGATAAATCTCCTGCGCGCACATGCATAAGAAAATAATAATAATGAAAGCGATCAGGATCTGCTGCCATCGATTACCTGTGAGAGGGAACATGGTCCCTTATGTGCCACATGAGGCTGGAATAGGGGCCACTTTCCAGGGGATGTTGTGTGGCCCTGCCTCATGTGAGCTTTCCTTGTCCTGTGCAGGGGCACCTGTCTAAGGTGGGATGACTGGACCTATCCTAGTCTGAGCCCCTGGGGCTGTACTGGGACCCACGCTGGGCAGTCAGGAAGGTCCGAGTACTTCAGGGTATCCCAGACCCCAAGCATCAGCGGTCCCAGCCTTGTAACTGCACCTAAGGAGGGGTAAGATGCTTGGCACGGCCCCATTCACGGATGCCGCGTGCAATGCCTCAGTGGCACCTTGCCAGGGTGGCCAGTGACCGGTCCCTGTCCCTCGGCAGCTTCACTGTCTAGGGGCAGCTGCAGAAGCCGCTCTGGCTCCCAGCTGCCCGGTCCCGGCACAGGCAGCGTGCACACCACGGAACATTCCTCTTCCCCAGGTCACCTCTTCTCCGGTACCCACTACGAATCTGGCTGGGAAACAGATGGCTGGGAATCGCATCGGAGAGACTGGGCTCGGCAGGAAGGAGGTCCTGGAGAGAGGAATGCGCCGAGACCCGCTGCCCATCAGCCAAACTAACCAAGGCGGCCGCACCAGCTCGCCCAGCGGTGTCCCCACGTCGGCCCGCCCGGTCACAGCGAGCACCACGTCCCCCGCCCGGTGTGACACTGCACGGTAACGGGAGACCTGCGGCAGTCTCAGGGGGGCCACCCGCGGGCGGGAGCGCGGCTCCTTCCCTCTGTCCACCACCGTCCCAGGCACGGAGCCTCTTTCCTGCGGCTGCCGGGCGGTGCCGAGGAAGGCCAGCCTGCCGTGGCACCGCGGGACACGGCCAGGACGGCGCTCAGAGGCGGCTCAGCCGTGTACCCAGGGCCGCGGGGGAGGAGCGGCGGCCGGGGCGGGGCGGGACAGGGCGGGCCCGGGGCCGCTCTGCCGGACCCGCACTACAGGTCCCGGCGCTCCCCACGGCGGGGCGGGTCCGGCGCGGCGGAAGCGGCNCTCGGTACCGGGGCACAGCGGCCCGGGCTGCGCACCCTGCCCGGTCCTGGCGCTCTCCCTCACCCTGGTGTCCCAGCCCTGATCCTTGCTCCCTGTCCCAGCCCTGATTCTTATCCCCTGTCCCATTCCTGTCTCCCATCCCTTCTCCCCGACCTGCCTCCCTCGCCGTGTCCCAGCCCTCATCCCCACCTGCAGTCCCGCCTCCCCAGCCCGCTGGCAGACAAGCCCCGGGATATCCGGATATCGTGGTACACTGCAGACCCCAAAACTCTCCGCACCGTGGAGTCACAGGGCGATGTGTCAGCCCTTGAGTTCAGGGAGTCTGCCATGCCTTGTAAAGCAGGTGCTCACAGGTGCTGGACACTGTTTTTCATGGCTGCCTGCAGGCTCCTGGCATCCTCGACTATCCTTCACACAACCTGCGAGGTTCTGTGTGCTGCCTGCTGTGGGGCTCTCTCATCCCTAGAGTGGCCCATGGCACGATGCTGGTGACCAGATATGCCTCTTGCACATTTTGGGGTGGTCACCCCAGTCACTTCCTTTCTGGTGTAAGTGCACTGTTGGGCTCTGGGCCTTGCTTTTCAGGCTGCTCTTGCTCTCTGAGTAGCTACTTTGGGTTATTTTACCTTCATTTTCCCAGGCTGGGTCTTGCTTTGTTTCCTGCTTACATTTCTTGGATCTTTGAACAGTGTGTTCTCTTGATGGTGTTTACAACAACTCACTGCTCAGTATCTTCTGACAATTCATTAGACAAGTAAAAGTTTGAGAGATGGTGTAAAACAAGACCCTGAAGTTCAGCTAAGTTGGCTCTTGCTTGCCTCATCAAAAAGCTTTGCCCAGCGATTCTTCTGAAATAACTCTTCTGGGCAAGCCAGGGTCCCTCATTCATTGTGTTGGTACACAGTCTCCTTTAACTGCCAGTTTTGTTCTGCGCTAGGGATGGGAACAGGGTTTATCCTGTTCCCAGCTCTGGTTTTGTTGTTCTTTCGTGCAGAGAAAATCAGTGACTTATTTGCTCTACCCATCACTAGGGCCCTGGTTTCTTCTCGGACTATGTGTCAGCGGGTTAATAGGTTCACCTCCGCACTGGCCAGGCTGGCCAGGTGACTCTGTCTGTGTGGACATGCTGTTTTTGCTTTTCCTGCAGCTGTTTTTGCAAGGCCTCTGCCTCATTTGCATTTTTCTGTTTAAAAACAGTGATTTTTCCCTTTTGAGTCATCTTTATTTTTGAGCCATCATTAATTTTCTCTCCCTCCTTGTTTATTAATAGACCTTTTCAGTTTTGTGCTGATTTTGCCTGGGTATATTTGTAAAGTCCTTTGTATTCCCCTTAGCATTCTGGCTGTTTACTCCTTCTGCTAGTTTGTTGTCCCTCAGCCCTGCCCCCTTGCAGCTGTGAGGGGACACTATTGACTTACAAATCATCTTCCTATCTGGAATGTTCTCCTTTTCTTGTTCCAAGTATCTCCTAAGAGCATCTATTCCAGGTGTCTCCTAAGAGTATTGCAAGTGAAAGGCACGATTGAAATCTCTCTCAGTGCCTTTGACGCTTTTGCCACCTCCTCACATAGCCAGTGTTTGCTGTGGCTGCTGGAGAGCTCTTTCTCCTGGCAGCAGGGGACAGGACGTCTTAAAGCCCACAGGGCTGCAGGCAGGAGTTGGATAGAATGCAGCTCTTGGCTCCTTGAATGCTTTGCTTTGCCTTGTACCAGTGGCTGTGTTCATGCCTTTGCTCTGTCTCCACCAGGTATCCAGGTCCTTTCCTGGCCATGTTGCCTGCTGTTGAGCCAGGTGGCCTGGGCTGGAGCTCTGCTGAGAGCAGGAGAGGTGCAGGGTAGCCAAAACCTCTGACAGTCCTTGCCCAGGCTGCCAGGGGCTGGTGTTGTGCAGTTGGTAAGTGTGCCGTGGCACGTGCCTGGCATGGGATGAGTCCTGCAAGTAGCAGGTTCCCCAGTGGAGCTGTTTAGAATCTCCTTGTACCTGCCTTTTTATTAATCTTGTTATTGTAGTTATTTTTTTCCCCTTCGAAGAGCCCAATCTGCTGCAGGCTGTAAAGAGTGACATTGTGGTGTGCGAGCTGCGTGCCAAGGCTGCGTGAGGTCCCCCAAGGCTCCTGATCCCCCAGTATTGCCACCCCTGTTCACTGTCAAGACTTTAAGGTTATCTACTCTATTGGTAGGAATATGGATTGAGTGGAATTAGAAACCTCGAAGGCTAAAAATACAGCTCCCTGCCAGGAAATGCGGCAGCCTGCTGAGAGGGTGCTGTGTGGCACCGAGACTTCTCCGGGAACTAGTATGTTCCACATCAGCACCACAGCCCAGCATCCTTGCCTGTTCCCAGGTTCCCTGAGCAGGACTGTGGCTGGCTTGCTCTTGTTTGTGGGGTCCTTCCCTGGACAGGACAGGGAGAGAAATCAGGGAGAACACTGCCTGTGTGTGCTGCAGATGTTCGCTAGAGGAGAAACACAGGCTGGCACGTGATTGGGCAGCTGTCCGAGACCTCACAAACACATACCATGGGCACAAGCTCCCCATGAGCAGCATGTTCCTGGGAACAGTGCAAGAGGAGCCTGTGCCTTCAGGAAGCTCTGGCTGCCTCCTGGCTGATGATCCAGCATCCTCCTGGCTGTGCCAGACTATGTTGTGGTGGGCTGGTGGACTTTACATGCCAGACAGCTGGGCAGCACTCCCATCACCACTTTTACCATGGTACCATGGCCTTTCTCTGCTTGGTGCCGGAGTGCTGAGTTGTTTTTTTAGGTAGGTCCATTAAACAGGACAGCATCTGGACAGCATAGGCCTTTTTGGGAATGCACTGCCCGTTGCTGCCTATCTTTGTGGGGCAAGCTTGGTCCCAGACTCTGGAAGTGGCAGGGTTTCCCTGCCTAGTGTAGTGTGAATGAGACCCAAAGCCAGGGCCATTGCTCTGCCTCCCAGAGCATGAAATCAGTCAGTGCTGACCCATGGCTGTGGCATCGATGAAGTGTGTAATAGTCTGGGGGCAGGAGCTGTGCTACCCTGTGAGGAAAAAGCAAAGCACTGCAGCATCTCTGCCAGTGTGGGTCATCTACCACCTTGCCGTGCTTCTTCCCAGGCTGCAGGAAGCAGCTCTTCCCCGACAGTGTGTGGCAGGCAGAGGCAAAGCTGTGCAGGGAGAAGATGCTCCCAGCACCAGCCGTCTGGCTAATGCTGCACCATCTGCTTTGGAGGGTGAGGCAAGGTGAATGGCAAGGTTTTGAGGAGCCCATAAATCCTATGTGCAAAGGCTCTTGGAGGTGACATGGGATGTGCATGGAGCAATGCTGCTTCTGGTTGCTCCCCATGCTGGAAGTTGGCCAGGAAGGAGAACCTGGGGAGATCACTGACCCCCACAAGACATTCAGCGATGAGCCATGGCCCAGGACTCTGGGCTTGGCAGGGAAAAGTCCTTTAGTAGAACATGATTCAGTGCAGTTGGAAGCTGTCTGTGGTTGGAAATGGTGGTGCTGAGGGGGCTTCCAGTGCCCCCTCCCCTCTGGCACTCAGACTGCCACTTGGTGAGAAAATGTATAATGCCTCAGTGTTGAAAAATGACTAATCCAGTCCTTGGAAGGTTTGTAGGATACATTCCTTTCTTGCGGTCGATAAAGATAAAGGGGATCGTTCTGCCAGCAAAATTAGTGTATCAAAGAGGGGGAAAAAATGACGAGAGCTACAGAGACAGAAAAATGATTGGGGCAGCCCTGGGATGGTGCTTAGCATCACCACTGCACCCGTGACTGCACCTTGTGTTCCTGCCCACCTTCACAGCATGAGGTGCAGGCACAGGTGCTGAGATCATGCTAGGGGTACTGCCCTGCTGGGATTTTCCAGTGGTTTCCAGAGAGCCATGAGGGACTCATCCATCATGCCAAGGCGACGGTCTGTCCATCCATCAGGAAGAGGGGATGATGCCATGTGGCATGGGCAGCCCCAGCCACTTTCCGACCAGTGGTTGGCTTCCCCTCGCCTTCCCGGCACCACTGCTGGCTGTTGGTGAGGGGGCCACGGAGAGCGTTCGCGCCTCGGTCAGGGCCTGTGTGGAGGGGAGGCTAATGTACCGGAGGTGCCTCGGAAATGAGAGCCTTGGATGGGTTCCTGGCCCTATTGATCTGCCGGCAGTTTATGCATCCTGACATTCATAATCTCGCTCGGCGCTGATGGTCCAGATTAATGGGCGCAGGGGCTGTCCATCCGTCACTTCACATTAATTACTGAAGAGGTGTTTTTCCAGTGATTTACCTGACAGCGGCCTGTGATGAATCCCCCTAAACGGAGTGGGCAGTGATTAATCATGGGGCCCCAGTCCAGCCCCACTCTGCCTTCCCCTCAACCACAGTGCAGCCCCCCGCACCATCTGTCTCCATAAACCCTGTCTGATGCATATTTATAGGGGCAGGGGGGCCTGGCTGCTTGCGGCGTGCCTGCTTCTGCCAAAGATGACGAAAAATAAATCTCAGTCGGGACAGGGCAGCAGGTGAACAGGGCTGCAGCATGCTATGGTCCTGCGCCAGGGTATCCCTGCACTGGGGTTTGCTTTCTGTTGTTCTGTGGTTTTGGTGCCTGAGTAGTGCATGGTCTCAGTGTTCTGCTTCAGCTGCAGACACTGGTCCCTTGGGCTTGAGGGTCCCAGGTAGCAGCTGCCGGAGTGGGGCAGGTGCCTCAGTGATTCTGTCAGGATTTCCCTGCTTCCCCCAAGCCAGATGTGCCCCACCGAAGGCTGTAGAGCTGTGGGGTGCTCCAGGTCCCAAACCTTGTCTGCAGATCTGCTACTGTGGGGCAATATTGGGGCTCCACAATCCATCACTGTGTGCCAGCTGCTGAGGGAGCAAGGGTGGGTGCTGGGACCCCAGCTCAGTGACCCGGGCAGGGGCTGCTCACTGTGCACTCAACTGTGGGGCTGTTGGGCTGCGGGCAGGACAGTGACACTGTTCTCTCCTTGGCAGGCAGTGGTGGCACCATGCAGCAGGAGGCAGAGGGCAGCCGGGTGCGCCGCAGGAAGCCCGACATGGCCCTCTACGTGCCCAAAGCACGGCGGGAGAGAGAGGCACAAGCGACAGGTGACACACGGGTTGGGCACCACCGGGAGCCTGAGAACCACCGCCAGGAGCCTGAGAACCACCGCCTGCTGCAGGACTCTGGCTGGGCCAGTGGCGAGGGGCAGAGGCAAAGTCCCCGTGCCAGAACACAGGCAGGCAGAGCAGCAAGGAGGGAGAACAAGGTGGATGCTGGCCCAAGGGAGCTGCGGACAGCCTCTGCCAAGCACAGCCATAGGGCGAGAGGCAGCTGCCCTGTTGCACTGGAAAGCCTGGAGGCATCACCCAGCATCTGTGAGCCATGCCCAGATCCAGCTCTTGCTCAGCCCTGGGACAGGCAGGACAAAGCATCTCATGAAGAACCCAGAGAGCTCAGCCATGGCCACAGGATGACAAGGACTGAGCTTGACCCTCCATCCCCACAGAGTGCCCACACTGTGAAGGCAAGCCCCGAGCCTGGGGATGACCCCACTAGCCCAACACCTGCTGCTAGCCCGACAGTGGTTTGTCAGACAGGCCTGAGTGACATCTTGGAGCACTTGGAGGACAGTACTCTAGATCCAGCTGGGGACCTCTCCCAAAGCCTGGGAGAAGCTGCCCTGCAATCAGCAGGGGTGGGCAGCCATGGCAGTATGCCCCAGTTGGGGGGGGAGACAGTGGGTCTGAAAGCTGGGGAGGAGGAGAGGGAGGAGGAGAAGTCTCTTCTGGCTGAACAGAGCAAGGGTTGTGCCACTGGGGTACCGGAGGAAGAGGAGACATGGGGAGGCAGGGCTGAGCTTCCTGGGGAGAGCACCTTGTGTGCACCAGGAGCCAGCTGTGAACCTGTGTTCTTGAGGGGTAGCATGGGCGATGTTCCAGTACTGCCAGGGGGGAGCACTCCACAGCAGGGCATGGGCAGCCTGTCCCAGCTCCTGCCTGTCATGGAGGAGAGCACTGCTGGTGCTGGGGATCCCAGTGGGGAGGGTGACCTGGTGCCTGCTGTAGAGGAAGCAGGCAGCATTTCTGCCTGCACAGATAACAGTGCTGGGGCTGAGAGCAGCCTGTGGGAGGGAGCACCTCTGGAAAACTGTGAGCCCCCACCACCCCTAGAGCTGCTGTGCCATGGCATGGAGGGGATCTCACCTGCATCCTGGCCCAAGGAGCTGTCAAGGCCAGATGAGGATGTGGGCTCGCTGCAGAAGCACCAGGGGGCTGAGAAAGAAGAGAGAGGTCTCCACAGCAGCTCCCCTAAGGAAGGACAGACCAGTGCCAGTGCTGAAACCCTGAGCCAGACCAGCCCAGGTGCTGAGGAGAGCTGGGATATGCTGTTCAACGATGATGGGGACTGCCTGGACCCACGCCTGCTGGAGGAGGTACTTCTGCAAGCCACTGTGTGTGGGGATTTGCAGGGGTGGTGACTGGTGCCCACTGGGATGTGGGGTTCCCGTGTTCTCTGGGGTGAGTGCATGGGGTGGGTGGGCTGCGCTCAGGGCATGGTCAGCCTAGCTGGCTGTGCTGCCTGCTCTTAGAGCCAGCCTTCCCCTGTGGTGCCAAAACACCTGGGATCTCCATTTTCCCCCATCTGTCCCATCCCATCCAGCGTTGCTGGGGAAGGCTGGGCTGGTTGTCCCTCTGTGGTACATGAAGTGTGCCCAGTAAAACCTGGTGAAGTGCTGTAAACTGCAACTGCACCCTCATGAAACCAGGGCAGGTGATAAAGAAATGGGCTGAGATGTATGGGATCCCATTGAAACAGCAACGAGATGTTTCCTCGAAACTATGGCTTCTTAATCAGCTGTGGCTCATTGCCATTCCCTCCTGCACACATGCTGCTGGAATTTACTACAGTTGGCTGCTTAGTGCTGGGACCCACACTGTTTTGCTGCTATTCATGAGGAAAGCTCAGCTCCTGCAGTAAGGCTGGATATCCCTTATTGCATTTTAAATCAGTAGCATCAAACTGGTAATTTCCCAAATGACATTGATGTACCTGAAGAAATAAGCAATGTCAATATTGTTACATCCAATGTCTGCCTCCCCCTGGCTAGAAGCAGGGTGTGAAGGAGGGTGGTGCCTTAATAACAGTGTCTGTGAAGGGACCAGATTAACTGAAGAGCACTATTACTGAGGGGCACAGATTCCACCTTGTCCTCAAGGCCTTGCTTGGGCTGATATGTCCTTTTGGAGCCTGAGCCTTTTGGAGCACTGTGCTGAAACAGTGGGACACACAGGGCTTGCATTTGGGGGGATGTAGAAGGGCGTTGGGTATTTCCCATTCTTGCTTGGCTGTGCTCCCCTGAGCCACTGTCTCCCTCCCTCCAGACCAGAGGCTGTGGTGAGTGCCGGTGTGAGGAGGACAGCACTGCTGCTCTGAGGCAGCTGCTGCAGGTGGCATTGGCTTTCTGTGGGCTGATGCCATGGGCATGGCTTAGTCCTTGAGGGGGGAAGGTCAGGGAGGATCCCTGTTATGGTGCAGCTGTAGGATGCTGTGGGCAAGGTTGTGCTGTGCAGTACAGGTTCTCACTCCAAGGAGTATCTGTATTGGCTCCCCCATGCACAAGCTCTGAGACAAGTTTGGGCTTTCCAAGGAGCTTCCCAAAATGGGTGAAAAAGGGATTTATCAGAAGTAATAGGGATTTATCAGAAGTTGCCATCTTTGTCCCCTGCAGATTCCTACATTATGCCTTGTGCTTCCTGAGCCCTCTGAGCTCCCAGCAGGTGGATGTAGCTGCTTGGGGAGGGCTCAGGCTCTCGGGAAGATGGAGCTGTTGTTAATTAACAAAAAGAAAAAGAAAATTAGTAACATCTTCCTCATAACCGAATCCGTATGCAATGCCGATAGCTGGCAGAGAGCAAGATTTATGATGTTCTGTGTGGAGGAGAGATTTCTGATAGGGGATGGCTCTTTAATCTAGCAGGGAAAAAACACCATAGTGAGCACTGTTGGCTGGAAGCTGAAACCAGACAAATTCAGAGTAGAAATCAGTTTGCACACAGAGTAATTAAGCACTGTGACCATTTCCTTGCAGGCTCTGTGGACTCTCCATCAGGTGTTGCAGCATGGCAGGGGCCGTGGTGCATGTGTACCCCGGGCTGTGGTGTAAGTGAGCAGCCACAGACCCCTCTGATCTGCTCTGGCAGGAATGTGTCTTTAGAGAGCAGTGAGATGTGATGGACAGGCTTCACTTTCCCTATAGTCTGTCTGTCCATCCAGAATCCTCCCCAGGACGCCTGCTGGAGTTGGGGACTCCACCATGGCTCCCACTCCCTGCCCTGTGCCATGGCTGGGGAGCTGCTGGCACACTGTGTGCTGGCAGTGCTGGGGGACCTGTTGAGCTGTGCCTGCCACATGGTGTGGCTGAGCCCTGCTGCCAGACGGCTCCTGTCCTTCCTGCCCCGCCACACCTGGTGATTTGTGAAGGTCAAGGGCTGCTCTGGCACTCTGTGCTCCTGCTCTCTAATCATCTTCCCGGTGCCTGGCACTGCCTGAGTGCTCTGCTCCCTCAAGCAGCACCGTAGGGCTTTATCCTGCCTGGGAATGGCTCCCTTGCTTCCCCCGAGCAGGTGCAGGGTGCCTGGTGAGTGTGCTGCCCTGCACAGGGGTGATGGCAGGGCAGGAGGCTCTGTTGGCAGTGCTGGCTCATCCCGTGAGCACCATAACTCAGCTCTACCCTCCGCCAGCATCCAGCCGCTATGGCAGCACCCCCTTATGTGCCATGAATCCATCTTCCCCATAAAATTGTTGGAATGAGCACTTTTTATCGACTGAGCTGGCTGGGATTTATGGGCTCTAACCTTGCAGTCGTAGTGTGCTCTGCTGTGATCGCTTAGGGGATTGGGGTGGGAACCCACCTGAGTTATGTACCCATTTCTTGGCATCATGCCAGCCTGGCTTCAGGGGGAACAGGGGAGCTGTCAGTGGCTTTGAACTGCACCTGGCCTGATATCTCAGCTGAAGCAGGGCAGTGAATCCCCTTGGCCACTGGCACGGCGTGGTTTGGAAAGCAAGCATTCAGCGAGCGATGCAGGGTGGCCCACTGTGCAGAGCATGGTGCAGAGTGACCAACTGGCACTGGCAATTGTGTGGGACAGAGGGAAATAGGGGTGGCTGCACCCCTGTGTTGTGGCAGCAGGAGGCTGCTGCCCATGTTTTAAAATAAAGGTTGAAAAATATGCAAGGTAGAAAAGCTCTACAGCCATCATCTTTTAGGGCTAGAGAAAGTGCCCCGCTGTGAGGTAGTAAAGGTGCCCAACCCATTTTATCAAGAAGAAGATTGAGAGGGACTTGATTAACATCAGTAAGTGCTGTGATGGGGAGGAGACCAGGGACTGAGGGTTCTTTAATCCAGCAGAGAGGCAGAACAAGAACTGCCAGCTGGAAAGTGAAGTCAGACAAATTCAAATGAGAAATAAAACATAAATTTTTATGTGCACAGGTGATTAACCAGCAGAACTTGCTCCTCAGTGGAGCACCTTTTTATCTTGGCATCTGGGGTGTTGATGGGCTGCTCCAGTGCATGTGCTGCAGCCTGGGCATGCTGAGCCTGGTGCTTCCATGTGGCAGAGAGACATCAATCTTTTCTCCTGGCTTTACTATCCTGCTCCTTGTTCTTCCCCAAAAGTCTTTCAGGTCATCACATCTCTGTGGAAGGAGGGGTGTGCTTGGAGATGTATGTGCTGTTTTCACCCCTGCCATTCCTACCATGTCCCTGACCTGGCTGCAGAGTGTGGCAAGTGAAGAGATGCTGGTAATGGAAAAAGCAAGTGCATGGTGTGAGAGCCCTGGTTGATAACTCCTGGTTCTCAATGCCATGAATCCATCTGCAGTGCTGGGGTGGGGTGCAGGGGCCTGAACAACTTTCTGGGGAGCACTTACCATGGATTGGGAACTGCTGTGGGGCAAGTGGGCATGGGTTGCTCAGTGCTGTGCCTCTCCTACTGCTGCAGCTCTCAGGGGGTGAGAAGCACCGGGAGAGCCAGCAGTCACCCCGCTTCAACTACTATGGGGCTGAACCTGCTGTGCCAGACATCAGCGATGATGAGCTGCCCCACGTCATCGAGATCTATGATTTCCCCTCGGATTTCCGCACTGAGGATCTAATGCGCATCTTCTGCAGCTATCAGTGAGTCTGCCAGCACTCTGTCCCTGGTGCTGGGGTTCCCTGCCTGGGCTCTGCTCCAGATGGCTGCTGGTGCCCTGCTGACCTTCCCTCTCTTTGGCAGGAAAAAAGGCTTTGATATTAAGTGGGTGGATGATACGCATGCCCTGGGTATCTTCTCCAGCCCCATAACAGGTACTGCTCCTGGTTCAGCTGGGGATGGGCAGAGAGTAGGCATCCCTCTCCCGCAGCCACATCCTGGGCATGGGGCTGACTCTGCACGTGGATATAATGCTCTCTTCCTGCAGCACGAGATGCCCTCAGCACCAAGCACCTGATGGTGAAGACACGCCCACTCTCGCAGGGCACTCGCGCCTCTAAAGCCAAAGCCAGGGCATATGCTGGTGAGTGGTGCTGCCCTGTGCCAGCTTGTGCCATCATGCTTGTGCTGCAACATCATCCTGATCATTGGGGAGGGTTGGGGCAGGCAGCATGGCTCCACAGCTGTGGGGGCTGCCCTGTCCCTCCCAGAATGCCCACTAATATCCTCCATCTTCGCAGAGTACCTGCAGCCAGCCAAGGAGCGCCCTGAAACATCAGCTGTCCTGGCCAGGCGGCTTGTGATTGGTGCCCTGGGGGTACGGAGCAACCAGACACCAGCCCAGCGAGATGCTGAGAGAAGGAAGCTGCAAGAAGCTCAAGGTGAGTTTTGGATGCCTGGAGGGGTTGCAGTATAGGAGGGCCTTCCTCATGCGTGCTTCTTCTCACAGGGTGCTGGGTGAGTGGGGGCTGCAGCAGGGTCGACTGCAGCCACCTCCACAGGGAGGTGATGTGGTAGGGATGTGGCATTGACCCTCTTGTCTCTGCAGAGAGGAAGCGCCTGGAGAACAAGCAGCGGGAGGATGCCTGGGAGGGCCGGGACTGAGCCAGGAGGCTGCACTTTCAGCCCATGTCTCTCTGCAGGCAGGCAGAGCAATCTGTGTCTCAGAGCTGGGACAGATTCTGCACTGTGTCCAAAAACACTGGGCTGCTTCACCGAAAGAGCTGAGCAGCATGTGGGCTGGGTGGTGCTGGGGGGGATGCTGTTGCTGTCAGGCAGCACTGCCCATCCTGCCCAGGGCAGAGCCCCCAAGGCTGCCAGCCATAGCAGGAACAACAGCAAGATGCAGGGAGCTCAGCAGAGAGCATGGGGGGCTGTGTGGGGCAGCCCTGGCCACCTGGCAGGGCCTTGTGAGTGAGAGTTTCTGTTCTTTATTTTGCTAATAAATGCCATTTATTTTATTTGCTTGCCTGGGTGGTGGCTCCCCGTTCCCTTCATACCGGGGGAGGGTGTGTGTGCCGGGGGCAGCTGTGCATGGGCCGCGCTGCTGTGGGGATGTCCACCCCTCCCAGGTGCTGAGTGTCCCCGGCGGCTGTGGGGGATCTGTAGGCAGGAGGGATCGGGCAGGAATGTGCTGGCAGGGATCCTGTTTACTTCCTCGGAGCAGCTGAAGCCCTGAACAGCAGGGCCCTTGTCAGAGCATGGGCAGGGCCGTGTTCCTGGCCCCACACGGGGCTGTGATGTGGCCATGCTGCCGGTCATGGCAGGCTGGGGGCTTCCTGCCCTGCCCCCGGGTGGGGGCTGGCACCTGAGACCTGTCTTTGGCTCTGCTTTGCATCATCTCTCAGCACCTGAAAAACAGCCCTATGTGTCCCAGCACTCCCACCCTGTAGCTCTGCAGACTCTGAGGTTTTGGGGCCTTTCATAGGAGGTTAGGATGGGGATGATGCTTTTCTGCCACCACTGCCAGCAGTTTGCATGTTTTTGGTCGCTGAAGAGCTCATGTGGCTGCCCTGTGTCCCCTGGCTGTCCCCCAGCTTGGCAGCAGTGGAGCTGGTCATGACCCCGTGGTGGTGGCTGCCTGCCCCTGCACCATCCGGCAGCGCTGCCAGCTGGGAGCCATCTCGGCTGCTGTTCCCGGATGCTCATGGCTTGGCCGGTGGAAATTCCAGGGCACAAAGCTGCTCTCATGTGGAAAACATCTTCCCCGCCATCCGGCATCCCTCAAAGTCCAGCCCTGGCCGAGTGAGCCTCCACTAGCACGTGCCTTGCCACGGTCTCTGGCCTCGGGCCCCTCCAGTACATCACCTTGTTCCCAGCAGCGACTCCACGTGCAGGGACCATCACGTGTGGGTGCAGCCTGACTTATCCTGGGCCAAAGTGGGTGCTGACAGTCCCCCACCCTGGGCTGGTGCCTGCCAGAAATGGACAGAGAGACAGGAATGGACAGAGGTGTGCAAGGAGGGGGGTGGCACTGCCCCGTGGCTGGCAGTCTGGGGAACAGACAGTACAGAGTGTGTTGGTGACATTCCCTTTTATTTCCTGTTGTAAGAAAGAAGATAGAAACCATGGGAGGTAAGAAACAGAGAGCAAATGCACAGTGCACCCTGTGTCCCTACACTGTACCCAGAAGCAAGGGCTTTGAGGGACAGAGTGGCCCTACCACAGCTCCCATGTCTGGGAAGCTGCCAGGACAGCCTGGGAAAGCCCAGCATGTCAGCTGCAGACACAGTGGCTGCTGGGCTGGCTGCCAGCCCATGTTGCCACAGAGCTGGCTGGGTCTTTTTGCATGCACAGGGTCAGCCAGTTCAGGGCCAGGCTGCCCTGCAGGGCCCATGGGGACCACTGATGGCAAGCTAGAGCTGCGTGATGCCAGCCACAGGCAGACAGCCAGGGAGTTGGTGGCCCTGGGTGGCACAGGGGGAACACTGCATGGCTGGGGACACATTGCCAAGACCAAGTTGTTCCCAGCTGGGGGCTGGCTTTATGATCCTAATGGGAGAGAGTGCAGAGAAAGGAGGAGGTAATGCTGGGATTGGCAAGGAAGTACCCCCTCTCCCACAGCACAGCACCCTGCTCCCAGCTCACAGAACCTTTATTGAAGACAGGACTGGTGCATGAATGGCCGGGGACTGTCCTGAGTCTGCTGGAGCGTGGGGGGCTGGGCAGGCTGAGGTAGTTGTCCTGGGGGGCCCTGGGGCTGTGGAGGTGAGGGCTGCTGTGGTACTCGGGCCACTCTTTCAAGTCCTGCTGGCAGCACGGGACTTGGCATGCCCAGGCACTCCCCGCCAGCCCTGGCGCTCGTCTCCATCCTCTGCAGCAGCATCAATAAATAAAAAAGTCTGCAAGTCCCTGAGCACAGTCCAGTGCTGCCAGGGCACAGGGGCTGGGGCATGGGAGTCAGACTCTCCCATGGTGCTGCTGGGACCATGCCAATGCCAAGGGTTCACACGAGGTTGTTGGCCAGGCGCTCCTGTCTCTCCAGATCGCTCACCACGTCAGCACCGTAGGCATCACCTGGGGAGAGCGATGTTGTGGAAGTGGGTGGGCATGTGAGGGCACAAGAAACCTGTGACACCACCAGCCTCATCACTTCGCTCACCCTGCCTGCCATAGCCCTTACGCTCCCGTCCCTCCTTACTTGTGTGGCAGCCGTGCATCCAGACACGCTGCCCATCATACTTGCACTGGCACCTCATCACGTTGTTGGAGAAGTCCGACTCAGCCACCTCATGCTTGGGGTTCACAACCACCTGGGGAGGGAAAGGGGCAGGGCTGGGAGCACCTCTCCTATGCCCTGGCCAGGCAGGGCTGTGGCATGCACAGCAGGCTACAGAGCAACATCTTGATGTGCTAGGCGAGGGATGCTGTGGTGCTCATGGAGGGGACCCCCCCAGCCCCGAGATCTGGCAGCTTGGTGTCCCCCACCACTCCATGCCAATACCTGGAAGGTGTAGCTGCCTGGCGGCACATCGGTGATGTCAATCCACTGGCAGTCAATGTCATGGCGGTAGGTGTCCCAGCACCCCACACTCACCCCCTGCTCACCAAAGTTGGCACAGGCGAAGCGTCGCTGAAGACCTACAGCAAGGAGGGGAGGTGAGGGAGGCACAGACAGAGCCCCTGTGGGGGCAGAATGGGGGGCCACTGTCAGCTCTGCAGCTAACACCTACCTTCGGGGCAGTTGGTGTCTTCCAGGCAAAAGCTGGCCTTGTGCCCCTCGGCCACCTTGGAGCCATTGAGTGTCAGCAGATCGTAGTGGGTAAAGACCTCGATGCTGTGGAAGTGTCTGTGGGGACAGGGGCTGAGCATAGGACAGTGCCCAGCCAGGGAGCACGGGGCCGGCCCAGGCAACCCCGGCAGAACTTCCGGCAGGGCAGCAGCCAGGGACTCAGCAAATTACAACTCTGAAGCCAAATAAAGCCTTAATGACAGTGCTGGCTCAGAAGCTGTTAATTACCCCGGGTGGGACAGCCTCTTGGGGACGGGTGCCACCATGCCCTGCCTGGCCAAGGGAGGGGGCAGCTCACTGCCAGCCCCTGCCTGTGGGCCACTCACCGGTGGCACTGGTGCCAGGTCCAGGCATGACGCCCCATCCTTGGTCGGAAATCGGCTCTTCCCAGATTGTGGATCTGGGAGGAGAAGCGAAGGAGGCGGCGGTGGCCATAGGGCCACTGCATGCTGTCAGCAGAGCGGGAGAGGCAGCGCTCCTCATGGGCACAGTACAGCAGCCCCAGGGGCCGGTCCTCCAGGTAGGCTGTCTCCTGCACCAGCTGGGCATTCATCACCAGGTCTGGGGCGTCTGGCATGGAAGGGATCACCAGGGATTGAGAAGGTGATCTCCACCCTGCATCACACGCCCTACTCTCCTACAGGAGAAGGGGGGCCCCCCTCCCAGCAGTACCCCATGGGCTCCTGCTACTCACGGGCAGTGCAGGTGACCCCTGCTGAGAAGCGTCCCCCGCCGCTGGGGCAGTGCACAGGGCCATGGCGCTGGCACTGCTGCAGGGCCAGCTCAGTGCCAGCGCAGCGCACCCCGCTCATCACAACCTGGGTGGCATCGGGGCTGCCTGCCCAGTACCACGTCTCCTGAACAGAGAAGGAGCACAGTGCTTGGAGCAGTCCTTGCCAGGACCCACCTGCCTCCCTGCCTCCTCTCCTGCCCTAACACTGCCACCAGGATTTGTCCCCCCACCGTTGCATCCCAGAGCCGTGGCCACACCATGCCCAGGCTATCCATCCTGCAGGACACCTGCAGTTCCGGCCCCACTCACCTGGAGGGCATGGCTGGCAAATCCCAGCCCCAGCTGCCTGCAGACCACCATGGCCTCGTTCAGGCCCCACTGTGCACCGCACACTGCACCCCACTGCAGCTTCCCCTGCACTGGCACCAGCACCTCCACCACGCCTTCCTCGGGGTTGCGGCCCCCAGCCAGCCGCACCTGTTGGCAGAGAGGGGCTGAGCTGCAGTGTGGCGCAGACCCCCAGCTCTCCCACCCCATGCTGCAATGGTACAAGCAACCCCATACATCCAGCTGAACATCTCCCTCATCTTCCTCTTCCTCCTTTCCTCCCTACAAGGCCAATTTTGCCACCAGATCATCCTGCAGAACCCCACCATGGTGCCGCTCTGTGTTCCCCCACCCCCTGGGTCACCCCAGAGCTGCTCTGAGCATCCGCACTGGGCATAGAGCTTGGGGAGCAGGAACTCTGCAATGGGGCTGGGGTTCAACAGGCTCTGGGAAGGAGTCAGGGACTCACCTGGCTCTTGAAGTCCATGTAGGGCATGTGGCAGCGGACAGCAGCATCAGCCTCGTGCTGACACCCATTCTGCTCAGCATCCTGGAAGCGACACTCAGCCAGGGAGCGCTCATGGCCAGTGCACCTTACATTGCTCATATGGATGGGCCCCAGACCTAAAGCACAGGAAGGGTCAGTGCTCCCTGCTCCATCCTGGCGAGCTCCAGTGCTCATCTTCCTTCCCGTGGTCTAGGCATTCTCTATGGGACTGGGGCTGCCCATGGCAGAAGCAGACAGGGTAGCCTCATCCCAGGTCAGGCTGGAGCTGCGTGAACATCCCAGGATTCTCCAGCAGGACATATCACGCCTGTTGATTTCCCCATCGTACCCCTCCAAGTCCAGAGGTTTCCCAAGTCCATGCTGTACCACCTGCCTCACCTTGTCCCATCCGAGCTCCCACCAGGGCCTGCTTCGCTGTCCCGTAGCCCAGCTGCCGGCACACCACACTGGCTGCAGCCAGGTCCCACTGCTTGTCACACACAGTGCCCCACTGCCCGTGGCGTAGCACCTCCACCCGGCCCTCACCAGCGTGGGTGCCCGCTCGCAGCCGCACTGGGAGCACCTGGGTGTGGGGAGCAGCTAGTCAGCAACCCCAGGACACAGCCAGCCCCCTCCTCAAGGGCAAATGGGGTGGCTGAGTGCTGATCTGGGACTATATTGGTGGGGGAGGGTGTGGAACTCTGCAAAGGCTCACCTTTCCTGCGGTGGTCTTGGTCTTGTTCTTGCCCTTGCCCGTGCCCTTCTGGAAGGCAGGGCCAGGGAGACAGCTGATGATGGCATGCATGCCATGGGGGCAGGCGTGCTGGTGGGGGGCTGGTGGGGCCATCTGTATAGGACAGCGGGTCAGGTGGGGCTCTGAGCCCTGACACCGCACCTTGTGTACCCAGAAGCTGTTCTTCTGGCTGAGAGCCTTCAGGCTGCCAAGGGAGAGGAGGAGGGCCAGGGTTAGCTTGGGTGCCAGAGACTCTCCCCCACCCAATGCTCATGCTGGGTGCCCATCCAAGGTGCCCTACCCACCATGCCCAGTGCTGAGTCCTACCTGGAGTTGGGGTCCTTCAGCTTCCTGTTCCAGAGCTTTCTGTGGGTGTACAGAGCCAGGAGGTGAGGGAGCATGCTGACATTGCCCAAGTCTGAACCCCCTGCCCCATCATTTCTGCCCTCCTGATGGAGACCCCATGGTACGTCATATTCTCTCCCCACTGGCAATTACTGCGCCAAGCCTGTCTGTACCGTGTGTCCCAGCGGGACTGTGTGACTCCTGGCACTGGTAGGGGCTCATTATGGCCTGTATTTATAGTAGCAGGCTGAGACGAGGTGGGAGGGACCAAGGGACACTTGTCTTTCCTCTCCTTGCTCCCACACTTTGTCAGCCATGATGGTGACTACCCCCAAAGACGACTGGATGCTGCTGAGTCCAACTCTGACCCTTGTCAAAGGCCCAAGAAGGGGATCCAGGAATAGCCAGGCCATACCAGCACCTTGCACACCCACCCATATGTGCAGCCCTTCTCTGACCACTCCTCCAGTCTCTTGTCCCCATGTGCAGCCAGGACCTGCCCCACATCCCAGGGGCAGTGCATGTCTCCCACATCCCTACCGGTAGAAGCTGGTGTTGATGTGCTTCTCCCGGGGGAAGCCCAGCATCCCGCAGACCACACGGCTGTTGTTCCTAGTCCAGTTGGCATCACACACCTGCCTCCAGCGCCCATTGTGCTTCACCTCCACAGCACCCTCCATCACTGGCATGCTCAGTTTGGCTCGTGCCAGGATGGGCTTGAGCCGCACCTCCTCCAGGGTTAGTCCCGACACCTGCATGGGGTGGGTGTGGGGCTCCAGCATCAAGGGCAGGGTGTTCAGAAAAGGGGCCAGGGGAAGGGTTAGTGGAACCTGCTCCAGTCACCCTGGTGTACCCCGCTGGGCACAGGCAAATGCCATGGGCCCCCACTCACCTCTCCCAGGTGACCAGAGGTGGTAGCCTGGCGGGAGTTGCCAGGCAGGCGCTGTCCTGAGCACACCACACCAGCATCCTCTCCATGGTGGCAGTCACTGATACCCCAGCCATTGTGGACACACTCTGCCAGGGAGCCTTCGCTGCCCGCACACTGCACGTTGTCCAGCCAGATGGGGCCTGGGGACACAGCATCCCCATAAGGGTAGGCCCCATCCAGTCCTGCAAGCTGTCTGCACCCACAGCCCTGTGGGGAGGCTCCCACAGCCAGCGGGAAGCACATTGCCCTGGTCTGGGTCCCCTGCCCCCATTCCCCACCTGCCCCCTACCTTCCCCTTGGCCATAGGTGGCACTGTGGGTCCAGGTGATGGCTGCGGTGTAACCCAGCTGTCGGCAGGCGACGGTGGCCACGTGGAAGTCGAAGCCATCATCGCACACGGTGCCCCAGCGGCCCTGGTACAGCACCTCCAGCCGGCCCTCTCCAGCTGGTCCCCGTGGTCCCCCCAGCCGCAGCTGCACCGGGGCCAGCTCCTGCCTGCTGGAGGCCACCCAGCACAGCAACAGCACCAGCAGGATGTGACTTGCGCCAGCTGGCATCGTCATCATGGTTCTGTGGGTGGGATACCTAGGGACAGCCCAACAATGAGTCCTTGGGGACCATCGCAGACTAGGGGTGCAGCTGCAGCCCCCCTCTGCCCTAGGAGCTGGGCAATGGTGGACGGATATCATGCCCTCTTGCATGGTGGTGACATCCCTGTCCCTGTGCTGTGGGGGATGCATGGGCTGGTCCTGGCCATACTCACAGCATACCCCAGCCCTACAACCTTCACCAGGTCACCCAGCTCTGACGCAGCCATCCCAGGCACTGACAGCCATGGGTAGCCCCAAGAACACCACCCTGTGCTCTTGCTGCTTCCTGTCTGCCCCATGCTTCGGGACATGGGTAGGGCCCCACAGAGCCCCCTTGTATCCTCCACCTGGATTCTCTACTGAACATCAGGGCTTCCTCCCATCTTGCACACAGCCAGGTCCCGGTCACCTCACCTCTTCCCCCTGCATCCTCATTCAGAGCACTGGCGGGATTGCTGACCCTCCTCCAGATGCCCAGACCTCCCCTCCCGGGGCAACCCCGGCACTCACCCTGGCAAGGGATGGCGGTGCCTGACCGGCAGCGGTGCGGGGCGGGCGGTGGCGAGGGACACGGTGGTGGCGAGGGGACGCAGCGCTGGCGCTCGCAGCAGTGCAGTGGATCCCGCAGCTCCTGCCTCCCGCCGGGCACCGCCTGCAGCCGCTTTTATGGTGCGGCGGGGTGGGCCGACCCGAGGGGGCCCCCCGCCTCCCCGCCTCTGGTCTGGAGCCCAGCCCTGCTCCCTGCCCACCCCCGGCCCTACTCTGCTTCACTTTGCACGCTGAGGCAAACCTGTTCCTATCCCAAACCCTGTCCTTCCCCCAGCCGGGGGGATCTGAGCTATCCCGGATAGTCCCTACCTGCCGTGAGGCTGGACTTCCCCCGAGTCCAGATTCCCTCGGCCGGGGATGCTGCCCTCACTGGGCTGTCCCGCAGCCAGGCACAGCATGGACTTTCTGAAGATGACGAATTGCTGTGCTAGGGACACTCCTTGTACCTTCCACTCATTCAAATGGACACGCAGGCACAGGATGCCCGGAGGTGCTGCAGTGGGGCCAGGACTCGGGGGGCACGGGGACCACGGCAGGCTATGGGATGGTACTGTGAGCCCGGAGCACAGTTCTCCCAGGGCTTCGGGCATCACCTGTACCACCCATAAACCAGACTGACTGTGAGGGTCCTCAGGCTTAGCCGCGCTCCCGTGACTGATGATGCCTCAACCGCTCCGACTTGCCCCGGGAGCAACCTCTGGCTTGGGGTGCCGCCAGTCCCCGGGGCACCCTCTGCCCACACGCCCGCCGTGCCCCGCCGTGGGATGGGGATAAACAGGAAGCCCAGTGCCCCGGCCGTGCCCAGGGACAGGCCAGGAATGTGCCGGTGGCCACCGGACTGTTTGTTTGGAGTCAAAGCAGCCGGATCTTGCCGGGAGGAGCCAGGATCAACACGGCCGGGAATAGCCCGTGAGCTCATCGCCACGTCCCGCAAGGACCTCCAGCACCTCTGGGTGTGCAGGGATGCACAGCTCTGGGTCCCTCTCGCAGGGGCCTCTCATCCCAGCCCTCTGCCTTGGCCGCGACCAGGGCATGTCCTGAAGCCTCTGCTGCGATGTGAGTCCCTGGCCAGTCCCAGAACAGAGGCCACGGAAAATCCTGGGGAAGGGCAGGGTTGGGGCCAGCAGTGGAGCCCGTGACTCATTCGTCTCGACGTTTTGGAGATCAATTGCTTAAGTGTGAGGCCAGGAGCCTCCCCCGAACTCCTCCCCCGACAGATGCTGGCAGGGGTGCGGGGCAGGCGAGTGCTGGGTCCCGCTCCCAGCTCTGCCTCTGCTCCTGGGGACAGCAAGAAGAGAGAAGTGAGGGAAGGCGGCTGGTGGGCTCTCCCTCGTCTGGGACTTGCCGTCCTCCTCTCGCAGCAGTACGGGCACTGTGTCCTGCCGCTCAAGTTATCGTGGCGGGCTGGAGGTGTCCCCCTTTTCCCCGAGGTGCCAGCCAATGAGCCCCTCATCTCCCTCGGGACTCACTGGGTGCCAGGACCTGCAACCCCGGGCAGCCAGCAGCGGCAGCAGCTAAAAATACGGGGCCGGCAGCAGGGCAGCCCCGTGCGCGGGAAGCTGTGGGCGGCGGGCGGGCGTGCGGGGCTATTCTCAGAGGGCTGCGGGACTATTCCTGGCCGGTCAATATTGATTCAGCCAGCTCAGGTGCAGCAGCTCACCCTGTCAGCACCGTATTTAGGGCCCGGCAGGAGGCGAGGCGGGCGGCTGAATCGGGAGCATTGTCTGGCAGAGGAAGAGGGCAGGGAGAGGATGTGAGCTCTGTAATCTGCAGCCGGTCGCTCCCGGCAGCAGCCCGGCTGAGGCGCACGCTCTGGGCTTGCTGAGGCTGAGGAGTGGCCAGCACAGGACATCTGCCCTGGGGACGGAGGGACGGGGCCAGAACACGTGCAGTCAGCTTCCGTCGGGAATTAGGAGCATGTGTGAGGCAGAGGGGGGAGCTGCCAGTCCTGGCTCCTGCGGTTTCTGAGCTGCTGGACACGTGTCCACTGTACACACAGCCACCAAGAGCCGGGGGACTGAGGACACTTGGGGACTTCAGGTACCAAAACAGTTTCCAGGCAGCTCCCTGCTTGTTCTAAGTACTTAAGATGGTCTGGACCTGCCTGGAGCTGGGGGAACTCCACACAAACAGCCCTGCATGCACCTGAGTCTGCATCAAGGAGCAGAGGAGAAGGTGACGGGCTGTTTGTCCCTGTTCACTACTCTGAAATGTGCCTGTCCTCTCTGGCAGCTCCCTCAAAGCTGCATCACCAGCCAAGTGTGGATGGCACAGTGGGAGCTGCATGAATTGCTCAAAAAACACAGTGAGAATGCTCATGACAGAACCTGGGCCAGGGTTTATTTCCATGAGCACAGGCAGGGGCTGAGGCTTGCCATGGTCATGCAGGGTCCAGGAGCCACTGGGGCAAGGCTGGGTTGTGGCAGGCTGGGAGTAGCCCTCTGTTCAAAGTGATGGTAGCAGCTGGGAGCATGAGAGACCCTGCCAGCCTGCACCCAGCTCTTGGGAGATGTTGCTGCCTTGAGGTGCTGGCGAAGAAGTTGGGGATGGGCAGGGCTCTGCATGGCATCAGTAGGGCGTGCTGTTGTTGCAACCCTGTGTTGATGAAGTCAGTTTTACCAATCTCATCAGAGGTGCCTGAAATCCTTGACAGCCACCTGGGCGGCATTGCGTCCTGCTGCTCCCATCACTCCTCCTCCTGCAAGAAAGGAGAAATGAGGAATGGTGGTGCACCTCTTCCACATGCTCCCTTCTTCCTTCTGCAGGCCTCCAGGAGGGTCCTGGCTCCCAGCTCTGCTCACCAGGGTGGGCTCCACTTCCACACAGGTACAGGCCTGGAATTGGAGACCGGTAGCCAGAGTAGGATGGTGCTGGCCGGGCGAAGTACAGCTGGTCCAGAGACATCCCTCCATGGAAGATGTTCTGCCAACAGAGCTCTGTGTGAGCTAGTTGGCAGGGCCTGGCCCAGGCCTGTGTGCCCACTAGCACTGGCACCAGAGCAATGCTCAGAGATGACACTCATGGTACCCACTCCACCGGGCAGCCCAAAGATCCTCTCCAGGTCTGGTGGCGTCAGGATGTCCCTGCCAATGATGGATGCCTTGAACCCTGGGGCATAGTCTTCAATACAGTCAAACACTAGAGAAAGATGAAGGGACTGCTGGTGGGCAGCCTTGGGGGACATTGTAGCAAACTCCTGTGAAGCTCCATGGCTTCAGGTGTTCCCAGGGTCTGTGTGTGCATTACGTACCTGTGTCTGCATATGCATTTCTGGCCTGCTCGTCCCAGGACTGACCACCTGCCAGCACAGATGGGGTGTACTGTGTGAACAGGGACACGACATGGCAGCCTGGCGGGGCCAGCCCTGGGTCCAGCACTGAGGGAATGCAGAGCTCGATCATGGGCCTGGGGGAGCAACACACCACTGGGCAGGCACAGGGGGACCCAGCTACTCCACACCTCTTTTCCCCAGCATCCACTGCCATGACTGTCCTGTCCCTTCCCCAGTGCACCAAGGTGTGCCAGTACAGGCTCCTACCTGCTGGAGGGGTGCCCTTGGGCAGCCTCAGTGAATGCCTGATGCAGGAGCTGGATGCCTTCGCAGTTGAGATGTATGGAGCACTGGTGGTGGGGCAGAGGCTGGCCATCATGGGCATTGGGGGCAGCCAGGAAGCTGGGCAGCCGATCCACCGCCACTGGGCATGGAGTGGGGAGATGGAGGAAGCGGGGTGCAGCCTCTTGCTGAGCCTGACGCCAGTGTTCCTCCAGCAGGGACGGCAGCAGAAGTGCCCTTGCTGGTACCTACCATTGATCTTGGTGACAGGGGAGCACGTGTCAATCTGCCGGATCTGCTGGACAAAATCCTTCGGCAGCTGCTCCTGGGGTGGGATATACCGGTGCAGAGGCTGGCTGTGAGAGGCAGTGTGAATGGAGTGATTCCAACACAAGCCCCCACCAGCCCCATGCACTCCATACCTGAGGAATGAGTTCCAGAAAGGTGATCTGGGGGGAGGCATTGGACAGCACCAGTTTGCTCCTCACCTCTGTCCCATCCTGCAGCACGACACCCTGCACCTCCCTGTCCCTGCCCAGCAGCACGTGGCACACTGCCTGGGCACGTGTAGGGAACAAGACTTTACCAAAGGCATCCCTGCTGCCTGTGGGGTTGGCCAAGCAGCTCCCCTCTCCCAGACACCCCGTACCTTCTCAGCAAAGATGTGGGCTCCCCGGGCAGTCGCTGCCTGGGCGATGGCTTGGGAGAGGGCTCCCATCCCACCTGCCACGTAGCCCCAGGCTCCCCGCCGTCCCTCCAGCTCACCCATAACATGGTGCAACAGCACGTAGCTGCGGTAGCAGGACCTTGGATTAGCTGCTGGTTGAGGGGATGGATGTGTCCTCTGCATGGCTAGTGAGGATGGTGCCACAGCCCCCACAGTCTCCCCCACGGGACCATGCCACCTCATAGGATGTCAACTCAGTTACAGGGAACACAAACCAGCCAGGACTCAGCCCAACGTGGGGACAGAGGTGTCTAAATAGTGAAGGGATAGGTGGGCGCCTCCCAGGAAAGTCATATGGCAGGGCTGGGGGGCAGCCCCTTGCCCAGCACCAACCCCTCAGGCACCCTGGCAAAGTTGAGCAGGCAGCGGGAGGGAGAGGCAGGGGGGCGGGGCACGGGGTACGGGTGTGCAGCAGAGCCAAGCACAAAGCATGGCAAGGGGGGACAGTGCAGGCATGAGCCTCAGGGGGAAGGGACCCTCACCCACTGCCGGGGGTGTGTGGGCTAGCCATGGCTCCAATCACTGCATCAGTAGCCAGAGTTGCCTTCAGGGGCTCTGACTCAAACCAGTGATCCAGGATCTGGCCCAGGAGAAAGAGAACATGCCAGGCTGGGGCTGGGGAGCTGCTGCAGCACCCTGGCAGCCAGGAGAAGCAGTGGGTGTTTCCACACCACCACTGCTAGCACGCACCTTGGAGATGGGAGCAGTGAGCACCTCGTAATAGCGGGGCAGCTGCCGCCCCAGTGCCAGCCCTGGGGGTAGAGAGGTGGTGTGACACCCGCATGGCTGTGCCAGCACTGGCTACTGGTGCCCAGCTGGGTTTGGAGGTCAGTCAGCGGGACCAAGGTGAATAAGCCTACCAGAGCCTGCCAGCCCAGCTTGGGCTCCTGATGAGGCTCTGTATTGCCCATCCCAAGCGCTGGCAAACACGCCTTGCTATCAGGCTTAGCTGTCACCCCAGATGTACCTGCCTGCAGCAAGGGCTTCAGGGTTTGCAGGTTCCTGAGCTGCTGGAGCAGGGAACCCTTTCCCAGGGCAGCTGTATCCACTGGAGGGGCATCCAGCAGTGGGTCAAGGGCCAACACCATGTGCCCCATGAATGCCTCATACTCAGGGTAGGCCTGGAAGGGGACAGAGGGTGGACAACAAGGACTGCACCATGGTGGGTGCAATGGATACTCCACCCAGGAGCATCCCTGCCACTCCAGGGGCAGGGCAGCCCCTCCTGGGTTTTGCTGTGCCAGGTGTCTGTCACTGGTGGTACCTGGGCATCCTTTTGGGAGAACTGAGCAATCTGCTGCTGCGTCTGGACCATGTCATGTCCCAGCAGAAGGGAGCGAGGAGGGCTCCTGTCCTCCAGCAGTGGGGTGAAGGAGTAGGGGTCCCGTGCGAGTACCCTCAGACCATGTCGCTGCAAGACGGGGATGTCCCCACTGCAGGACACACCCTGCATGGACAGCCTGGCAGCAGGGTGGCCCTGGCAGCAGCCCAGCAAAGGGTGGGTGCCAGTACCTGCAGCTCCAGATCAGCATAGATTTGTGGTCGCAGCAGGCTGAGCAGATATGATGCCCGGGAGAACTTGAACCCTGGAACATGTGGGGTGGTGGGGGATGTCCACCACCAGGGCTGGCCAGGGCCAGGGGAACAAGGGGCATGCAGGAGTACCTGGCACAATCTCCTCCGTGACAGCCGTACCGCCCAGCACGTGACGCTTCTCCAGCACAGCTGTGCGCAGTCCCGCCTGCTGCAGGTAGGCAGCCTGTGGGGAGCACAGCACACACTGCCCATCCCTCCAGCCGGGATGTCATTGTCAACGCCAGCACCCTCCTGCACATGGTGCCCCCCTCCCTAGGGAGGGCTGTGGGAGCCCTAGCCCCACGGACACTGCCACCAAAGCCCTCCCACGCACACAGCACAGACCCCAGGCCCTTGCTGTCCCCTGTGGAAGGAGGAGAGGCAGCACGCCACTCTAGGTACTCACTGCCACCAGCCCGTTGTGCCCTGCAAGAAGAGAGGGAGATGAGCAGAGCCCAGTGTTGGTGACCGGCCCACAGCATAGGGCACTCTGCCATGCCTGGGGCATGGGGCTGTCACAGCCACCGCAGTAGCAGGCTTTAGACACAGGGATAAAGGCGACAAAGAGCATCCTCCCCCGGCCCTCCAGCCCTGGCCCTAATGGTGCAGCAGAGGGGTACAGAAGCACTCAAGGAAGATTCTCCAACAGTGCTCTGTATGCTGGGGGGCTGCAATGTGTGCCAGACCCCTGTGTTGTCCCAGGCATGAGGAGCAGTCTGGGAGTTTGCAACGTGTCCAGCACTAGTATGGTCCCCGCCTAGCTGCTCCTCTTCTACCTGCCCTGGGGGCAGGGCAGATGTGGGTCCCTGCAGCTCGACTCTTGATCCCTTGCTCTGTTACCTGCCCCGATCACCACCGCGTCGTATTCCTTCTGCAGCTGGGCCGCAGCCCCGGCATGGGCCGAGCGCGCTCCCGACGGCCCCAGGGACAGATGCCAGCCCTGCAGCCAGCGGGAGGAGCAGAGCTGGCTCAGTCTTGCCTGGAGCCCGGCTGCCATCGCCCCGCAGTGCCTGGCCATGGCTGCCCTGCGCCCGGCAGCCTGGACTTTGCTTTCACGGCGGAACTTTTCCCAGGGCTTCCGGGCACAGCGAAGGGGCCAGGGCAGGGAAGGCCGTGAGGAGGCGGGAGGTTGGTCAGGACAGGGGCACCCGCCCAGCGCTGTCCCTGGAGAGGCGCTGACCCTGGCACGGTTTTGCTGGGGACTTGCAGCAGTCGAGCCCCAGGGCTGAGAGGAGACAGATCCTGCCTGGGGCTCAGCAGTGAGCCAGGAGCTCCCCAGCCTGTACTCAGGAAGGTGCTGTGCAGGCAGGTGGGGGCCTTGGAGCCCCCCTTCCCCAGCTCCTGTTCTGCTTCAGCGATAATCCAGATGCACGTGGCTGGGTAATGGGCCAAGCATGGCAGGACAGAGAGAGTTTGGCCCCCCCTTGAGCAGGCAAGCCCCAAGCACAGCCCTGAAAGCAGCAGGAAAAGGGGCAGCTTGGGGATGAGCTTGGCTCTGAATCCAGCACTATCGCTCAGCAGGGCAAATTCCGGCTCAGCAGGATGGGGCAAAGGCCCTGTCATGGTCCAGTGCTCCCTGAACTGCCATCCCCAGCTCCAGCAAGTGGCATGAGAGCAACAAGGGGCAGTGGCTGCCTCAGTCCCTTGGGGCTGGCCCCATTCCCAGCTGTACTTGAGGTTTGGATGTGCACTGAGCCCAGACGTGCCTGGGAAACACATAAGCTGCCTCAGGATTTACTCACTGTTCCCAGCTAAGCTCAGAGCTGTGGCAAACTGGTGCCTGGAAGCCTGGGAGGCGGGAAGGGGGTGCAGGATGGGGTGCACCTCCCCAGAGCATGCCAGACCTCTGAGGGCCCTGCACCCCACATTTGGGTGTGAGGGGGAAGGGGGATGCACCTTAGACCACTGCTCCACTCAGGTTTGGCTACACTATCTTGATCTCTGGCCAAAGCCTGGCAGCAATGCCAAGCTAACATTATAAATCCTGCTCTGGAAACGCACTTTTCAGCAAGACAGTGATTTGCCAACAACCTCTCGGGCCCACTCTCTGCCTGTCCCCAGAGGCTGCTAGGTGGCAGTGAAAGTCAGGGGAAGAGGGAAAAGGGACAGTGCCAGCCCTGGCCAGGCTGGAGGATGGGAAGGTTGCCTGTCACTGCCTACAGGCACAATCCATGGCACACAGACACTGAGAAAGCAACCCAGGCTCTGGGAACACCCACACACCCACTTTAATCCTGGCCCCAAGGTGGCTGGAGGCAGCTCAGAGCAGAGGGATGCGGGATGGCTCCCAGAGGCGCCGGGCCAAGTCATAGGCCTGCTGGACCACAAGCTCGGAGGGGATGATGCCCAGGTGCACGGTCAGCAGCTCATAGCACTTCACTACCTCTGCCTGGTGGTTCTTGCTGTAATAACGCAGCAACTTCCTGGGGAGGAGAAGACAGGGTTTTGTCAGGTGCAGTGCACACAGGCAGCCCCTTTCTAATGACCTTCCCTCTATAAAGTACTTTGCAAGGACACAGCAAAACCATGGCACCAGGCTGGGGAGATGGGCCTGTGCAACTCCAGTGACACCACAACACTGGCATCCTGGCATCACTCACAGGGACCAGTGTGCCATCACAGCTTCGAGCCCTGGTGCCAAAGGGCTCCCTTTGAGCCACAGGGCTGGTAACTGCTCACCTGTAGTAGTCCCCTGCAAGCATCCCAATGGGAGCAGAATCATCAGACAGGACTGGTACCTCCACCACCTCCAGCTTGTAGCCCTGGGGAGAAATGACAGCAGAGGGCAGGAGCTGGGATGGGACCACTGAGGAGTCAGAGCTGGCTATGCCTACAGCCCTGCTCCCTGCCCCAGGGAAAGAAGGGTTCAGAGGGCCCCTTCCTGACCCCACATACCATCTCATTCTCAAACCAAAGGAAGTAGGAGCAGCAGTAGTCACCATCCTGCAGCATCAGCGTTGTATAGCCCTTCTGTAGGTATCGCCGGGCCAGTGTGATCAGAGACCAGACCTGGGGGACAAAGGGCATCTGAAGCCTAAGCAGAAACCCCTCCAATTTCCACTCTCTTCTGCAGTTCCCATCCCACACCTACCCCATGAGTAGTACCTTTTTCTTTATGAAGGTGGCCAGGGGACCCTTGCCCAACTCTGAGCTGGATTTCTCTGTCACACTAAGTGATGGTGCCATCATTTGTCCAGCTGTGCGGTCCACATAGACGAAGTGCACCAGACCAGGAAAGTCCTCCAGGTATGTGGGATGGGTTAAGGGTATTCAACAAATTTGGTGCCCTTCCAGGACAGCTCCTGAACCTTGGGGAAAACACCTTTGCCCACTACATTCCTCCCCTTGATCCCCGTGCTGGGGGACAGGGTCCCACTCCCACATCTGCTACCCCCTTAGGGACACCCCCTTGCCAGGCTGGGTTCCCAGCTGCAGAGATGGGTATGACACCATGGTGATATTGCGCCGGCTCTTCACCAGCAGGAAGTCCCGCCAGTCCAGCAGCTTCTCCCTGCAGAGAAGAAGCATAGTGAGAGGCCAGGACCCACAAGCCCCAGCACAGCTGCGTGTGGGGCAGCCCCCTAGCAATGCTGACCATCCCCATGCACTCACCTCATCAGCTTCTGAGTCCGGTCCCGCAGCCCTTGGGACAGGCTGTGGCCAGCAGAGGTCAGGAAGAGCTGGCGGTACACGGAGCAGAGCTGCCGCTTCACGTTGGCCACTGACTGCAGCAGCCTGAGCCAGGGGACACAGACAGTGCTGAGTTTGGACACTGGGTCCCCAGCACTGCAGGGACAGCTGTGCTGGTCCCCAGGCTGGGAAAGGTCCCTGCCTGTTCCAGAGACTTTCCCTGGCTTCCCCCTACTCACTCTAGGGAGCTCCCAGGCTCACTCCGTGAAAATATCTTGTTCTTGAAGTCCAACCAGGTGTTCTGCAACTAGAAAGAGACAGGACTGTGTCAGGCTGTGGAGAAAACAAGACAGGGTCCTCATGTCCCCACTCCCACCTGGATGTCCTGTCCACTCAGCTTCTTCACAAATTTGTCCATGCGCTGCCGCAGCTCAGCAAGGAATGGGTAGGAGCGTGCGACTCCCACCTCTGGTCCCTCTTCCAGCTTCTTCTCCAGCACCAAGAAACCATCCAGCAGTTGGTACAAGGTGATAGCCACCTGGGTCATGGGGCCCTGCCAGGGAAGGGAGAGGTGAGTCAGGCAGGACTCAGTCCAACATAGCTTCCCTCACCTCACAGGCAGCTCACCTTGGTTAGCAGCACAAGGGAAATGCCTGGCCAGAGCGGGAGGCAGTGCATGGTGTGTGGCAGCAAGGGGCAGTAACCTTCCCGCAGGCTGGCATCCAGAAAGATCCTTCTGGGGTTTGAAGCTTCAGGAACCAGAGGCCCCAAGGTCTGGAGCAAGTCCTCTGCCATCTGGGAAGACAGGGGAGATGCTCATTCCTGTGTGGGGATGAGACAGCTCGCACCAAGGATGCTCTGTAGGGATGCAGCTGCAACCAGGCATGACAGAACCAAAGGAGCTGAAGGAACCATGTAGCAAAAGATTAGCAGTGAGGAAAGTGCCCAGGGACCCCAAAGGAGTGGCAGAAAAGACTGCTGCAAAGACAAAGGTTGCAAATGCCTTAAACTGAGGCCAGTGTTTGCTTGCAGCGTGTGAGGTGTTGCAGTATCCATTAGGGAAGCAGCCCAGAAAGCCCAACGGCAGCAGAGGGAGACACTGGACTGTTCTGAGGCAGCCCCGCTGCCTCTCTGCTGACAGCTCATTGTAAGCAATGCCTCAGAGAAGGAGATCAGAGCTGTCATAATTATGCACAACATGGGGGACACAAGGCACCCACAGCTGCAGCCCAGCAAGAGACAAGTTATGAGGACCAGAATTGCAAAGGGCACTGGGATAGGCTCGTGAGGTGTGGAGCTGGGAGGTGCTGCAGGACTCTCTGCTTACCTGGACATCTGCAGCATCCACCTCCCCGATGCTCAGCATCTCGGCACCCTCTGACCAGCTCTCACTGCCTGCAGAGAACATGGCAGGGCACCCTTCCAGCCCTCCTCAGAGCCCTGGAGCCTTTGCAGGGCTGGAGGTGTGGGGTATGGCTGCTGCCCAGCTGGGCACTCACCTGTACTGTGCCGGCCTGGCGAGGGCTCAGGTGTGTAGTAGACCTCAGGCGCAGAGAGATCATCTGTGTCCTACCAGCAAAAATGAATGGGTCAGTGATAGGAGCAATGCAGGCAGCCCTTCCAGCATCCCACCCTGCAGCTCCTGATCTCAAGGACTCACTTGGTCATCTGAGTCCTTCTCTGCAGCTCCATGTGAGCCAGGGCCACTCACAGGGATGCTCTCACTTCTCTTGGGTCCCTGAGGGAGAACATTCCCCGCTGTGGGCTTTCAAAAAGAGGGAAAAAAACCCTAAGCCCCAGCTGTCAAGGCATCACCCCATGGGAGCAACCTGACTTGCTGCACCCCCAATCCTGCTCTGAAGCACCTGTGGGCCAAGCTCCTCCTCAGCGCTCTGACTGGGGTACAGGTCTTGAACCAGGAGGATGAGGACAAGTAGGTCGGCTGGACGGATGGAGCTGGTGTTGCGGCTGCAGGCCAGAGAGGAAAGGGTCAGCTGGGAGGACAAATGGCTGACCTGGGGAGGGTGGTGGGGCTGCGCACACCTGGAGTAGAAGGCCAGCAGCTTAGTGTGTACCAGGAGGAAGGCATGGCCCACTTCATCCCCACCACGCTCAGGGCTGGCATTGATGTACTGTACCACTTGTCGCTCCAGGAACTCGATGCACTGCTCACACAGCTGAGGATGCATCAGCCGCTCCACGGCCTGGAGTGCAGGAGGAGGGCAGGCTGCTGGGCTCTCTCAGACCCAGCCTTGCAGTCCTAGGGGTGGGTCTGACCTTCCATTGCTCCAGGGAGCTGCCCTAAAGTCCCCATCCTATTGCCTTTTCCCACATCCTGGGACTCCACGCACCCTCCCACCCCTGGAACACACCAAAAGTGAGGGACAGCCTGGAGCACTGGTACCTCCACTGCAAAGCTCTGGTCCTCCTCCCGCAGGTGGGTGTAGGTCTCCAGCAGGCCCCGCAGCAGGCTCCACACACGCTCCCGCTGCTCTGAATCAGCCGGACGCAACCTGCAGCCGTCACAGAGTGTAAACTCATAGGTGGCTGTCACCTCCCTACGTGGGACGGACACACCAAAACCCAGCTGCAGCCCATCCTGCTGCAAAGGGGGAGTCCCAGCTGGAGACACCCAGTCCCACCCTCGTGCTGCATGAAGGCACCTCGGGACAGCCACCCCAGCAACCCGACATGCCAGCCTGTGCCGATGGCTGTGCCCGCTCACTCCTTGCGGATGAGGTGCGAGTCGAGCGTGACGAGGCCACAGTGAGCCTCCACCAAGCGTCGCAGCACGAAGAGTGTCCGGCGCAGGTCGTCCTCGCTCTGTGTCCCGTCGCCGTTCACTGCGATGTACAGGCAGTCCCCGAACTGCAACCGGCAGCTGGGTCAGGCGGGGGCCGGCCAGGGGTCCCTGGTCCCCGGTGCCGGTCCTACCGTGTGCAAGACGTGGAGGTGCCGCCCACCCTCGGTGGCGAAGCAGGTGTAGGTGTCGGAGAGCTTTTCCAGCAGCGCGGCGCAGGAAATGATGAGAGGGGCGAAGAGGGTGTTGAGGCTATCCTCCAGCGCCGGGCCCTGTGCCACACTGTCCGGGTCAGCGCCCACGCGCGACCGCGCACCCCACGCTCCCTTCCCCGCACCCGCGCCGCCCCGTCCCGCCCCACCTGCCCGGTGTGGGACGACCGCAGCCGGCGGAGGAAGGCGGCATCGGCCCAGTAGAAGAGCAGCTCGGCCGCGGTGCTGGCGATCAGGACGCAGCGCATGGCCCGCAGCGGGGGGGGACACCGGGACCGCAGGCACCGGGACCGGGCGGCTCCACCCGCCCCACGCCGCTTCCTGCTCCGCCGCGCGTGACCGCCGCGCCCGCGCTCGCAGCGCCCCCGGCGGCCCGGCGCGGCACTGCACCGTGTGACCGGGACACGTGTGGCAGCGGCACCGCACCGTGAGACAGCGGCACCACACCGTGGGACAGCGGCACCNCCCGGCTCTGCCCGGCCCGGCCCGCGGCGGACAGAAGACGCCGGCGCAGTTGAGAGCCCAACTTTATTACACCTCCGGTAGCGCCTGGGCGCGTCGCAGCTGCTCCTGCCCGCGACACCGCCACTGTCCCGGGCAGGACACGCTCCTGGCCCGCCNTGACCCCCGCACCGTGTGACCGGGACACGGTGTGACAGCGGCACCGCACCGTATGACCGGGGCACCGTGTGACCGCGCACCGCACCGTGTGACAGCGGCACCGCACTGTGTGACCCCCGCACCGTGTGACCGGGGCACCGCACCGTGTGACAGCGGTACCGCACCGTGTGACCGCGGCAGCGTGTGACCGGGGCACCGCGCCGTGTGCCCACTGTACCGTGGGACCGCCGCACCGCTCCCGCTCNCCGGTGCATCTCGCGGCGGGCCAGGCCGGCTGGCGGCATCCCGGCGGCAGTAGAGGGAGCTGCTTCCATGCGCTTGCTGCACCGGAGCACTGCCCTCCTCCGGGAAGGGGGTCCGGCTGCTGGAGGGGTCATCCCGAGGGACAGCGGGACCAGGGGGTCGGGAAGGGTATCCGTCTGGGGATATAACGGGGCTCAGCACCCCAGCCCTCCCTGCAGCCGGTGGGCACCAGACCCCGGGTGCTTCTTACAGCTCACAGGACGGAGGGTGGCAGGCCCTGCAAACTGGCTGTCGCGCTGCTCTGGCGGGATGGTGGCCAGGGCTCTGCGGTCACAGGGCAGGAGTGGTGCCAAGGTGAAGGACATCCTGGGGGTGAGAATAAGAGCATGGCGTGGAGCTGCCCGGCACGGCCCCACGGCGAGGCTGCGTGGGCTGCCAAGGAGGCCGCGTGACCTGGGCAGTGCACAGGGGCAGGAGCGGGGCTGGCGAGTCCACCGTGGGCCGCAGGTTATCGGTACCGACAGGCCAGTGCGTTCACATTCTTCACCACGTAGAAGCTCATAGTCAGCGGGGGAATGACCAGGGTGCGGCCGGCCCGCAGCGGGCGAGGCTTCAGCTCGGGGAGAGTCCCGTCATCCACCATGGCCAGGGGCTGCCCGTTGAGCTGGACCGACCTGTGGGACCAGGAGAGAGTCAGCGCAATGGCACTGAGGATAGGACAGTCCCAGCCACCAGCATCCAACTTACTTGGAGTGGAGCCCGTCCTTGCCATAGGGCTGCAGCAGGTACTGGTGGACAATCTTATCCCGCAGCGTCCCTGCCAGCTTGATTTTCTTCCGGGAGCGATGCAGGTTGATGATGTAAAGGGTTATGGATCCCCGGACATAGTTGTGACTGCAAAGGGGAGAGTGGGAGATGAGGGCTGCAGTGCCATGTCCTCAGGGAGCATCGCCTCCAAGAAGGGGCTTGGGGGTCTCTGCAAGAACTGGCCTCGTGCAGACATCCAGATTCATTATCCTGCTGCCCCTTCACAGCGAGATGCCACCTTCCCATCATGAAGCATGGCTCTGTGGCGACACCTTTCAACCCCCCCTCTTCAGCCAGCAGTGACACGGCACAAGAGGATGCTGCCACGGTGTCCAGACTGGGGGTGGCGAAGGACAGAGTGTCAATCCCAGGACAGCCCCCCCGCCCTCCCAACCTCGCAAGGAGGAGGCTGAGAACGGAGGGGAGCTCTGTGCGTGAGTGGCGTCTGCCCCCACCACCCCAGGCACCTGACAGACAGGTCCAGACACTGATCCTCTGTCCCTGCCGAATCAGGCAGCCCTAAACAAAGGCTATAAGGCACTTTGCACCTGTCAGTTACTGGACAAGGTTTCCTACCGAGCTGGAGGCATGTTGAAAGCATCTGGACTGTGTAAAGAAACAGTCTCTCCTCCTCCACAATAGCAACTTGTGTCCGCGGAGGAGGTGGCCGCCCCCCCGGCTCGCTGAGGTCTTTTATCAGCGAAACAATAACCAGGCCAGGCTCCCCGGCAGCGCGGCCCGGCGGGTAACCCGACCGACCGGGGCCCCTCGTGTGAAATCCACTCCCTTGATCTCTGCTGCCCAGGCTGCCCGGCGGCCACTGCACCGGCCCCAGCCCGCCCCGTTCCCAGGCGCGGGCTTGCCACGACTTTCATCGGAGGCATCCCAGGCCATTCCTGCACTCTCCCTTCACTGTGACACTGGCCAGAGCAGCACCCGAGTGAGTATCCTGGGAAGCCAACCTGCCCCAGCATGTCCTTGTTGGTCTCCTGGGGATACCACTTAACCCACCCTGTAATCTTCAGCCTTCCTTGCTGCACTTACTTGTGGTAGCTGGTGCAGTGGGCATAAATCCGGAGCTTGTCGCGAATGACTCTGCCGGGCCGGGGCTTTCTCTGGAGACCGGCCACGTGGATCGCCAGCACCTTGGGACCAATGAGGCGCTTGTAAAGCAGGGACAGCCAGTAGTCCTGGGGAGGAGAGGGGACAGTCAGCAGCACAACAGACCCCCCTACTCACAGAGGGTGTGGGCAGGAAAGGCTGGCTCCCCTGCTTGCAGCCTAGCAAAATTTTGGCTGTTGGGGTGAAAATGTTGTGTGCCAGATGTCTGCTTTGGGATGAGCTTTTTTTTTGTGCAGTCCAAGCCATAATGGTATGAATGTTTCCAGGAAAGAGATTCAGGGAGGAATACATTGCCCATGCTAAGAGACAGGGGTACCATCTAAAGGAGCTCAGATCTTGGCTGGGTTGCAGAGCATGGGGAGCAGCATGAGCACCCTCACACACACCTATGGACAAACACATAGCCATGCTGTAGACCTGCACACCAGCTCCAGATGATGCACACAGGGTGGTGATGTCTCTGGAGCAGGCTCTTCCCTCACTCTCTACGCAGAACTGGAGCACATCAGAACTCTGCCCTGCTCTTTGTCTCTGTTCATGGCACACTAGCTTTTGGGACTGCTGAGGGTGCTCAGCTTCCCAGAGGTATTTCTCCCATTTTAAAGCCTGCTGTGGAGCATGGGGAAGCCAGGCACTCAAGAAAGAGGAAATGCTCAGACTCTACACACATGCATAAATGATGCAGCCTTAATTAAGTCACCGCACAGTATTTTTCCCACAGGGCACGTTCTTGCACAGCACACAGGATGGGCCCCAAGCCCTGGGGAGGGAGGTGAGGCTGTGTGGTGATGGAGGCTGCTGCCGGCAGGGCTCCCCACTCATCCGCTGCAGAAGCTGGGAGGTGTGTGGTAAATGAAGCAGGGTTGTGGGAAGGGAAAGGGCAGGCTCAGGCCCTCGCCTCCTGTTCTGCAGGATGGGGCTCTGGCCCCGCTGCTGCTCCAGGCACACCAGGCGATGCTGGGGAGATGCAGCCTCTCACCCTGCTTCTCTGAGTGCTGCCTGTGGGTGCTCAGTCACCTTCACGCACATAAACACCCTCTGAACATCCCAGACTGGATGTCCTAGAGGGACCATGTGCCCCAGGGCAATAGGGATGATCCCCCCTCCTTGCTGGCAATGTCAAATGTCCAGCAGTGATAGTCACACTAGCACCAGGGGCTGCTCTGCCTGTCAGGGCCGACCTGCATTGTGAGGAGGAAATGAGTACTGAACAAGCATCCTGTGGCTCCATGCAGTGCCTGGGAAGGGCAAGGAAAGCCCTGCATGGTCAGGAGAGTGTGATGAAGGGGTCTTGCATCCCAGAAGGGTGTGTGGTTGGTAATGGAGTCTCCAGGCCGCCAGGATGCAGGGCAGAATGGGTGGGTGGAAGTGCAGACATCTCATATAGACTCAGTTATCCATCCTGTGTGTGGGGAGCCCTCACAGCCTCTGATTAACATGCATTTTGGGTAAAGAGGTCAGCATATAAAACCAAGCAGTGGGGCACCAGTGACCAGCACAAGGTGAAAACCCAGCAGCCAAATTGGACTGCCAGCCCCATGCTCCTTCCAGTTCAGCAGAAGCTGATCTGTTCCATCAGCACTTAGCTGGTCTGCCAAAGAGGGATCCAGACACACTTCTCACTCTCTGGGCAAGATTTTGGCATAATGCTGGAGGAAAAGCCACCTTTTGTTCTCCTCTTGCTACTCCCAGCCAAAACCATGGGGCTTTGTGCCACACCAGCCTGGTAAGCGCTTCCTCTGGAAACTCTGGGCCCCAAAGGAGATGTGAGTGTGAAGGGAGAGGCTCGTGTAGCCTGAGACAGCTCAGCCACAAGGCCAGAGCTCCCAGGAAACGAGCTGCAGTTGCTCAATGCTGCTTATGCGGGCTGTCGATGAGGCCATGCCTCTGTCCCTGACCCTGCTGGATGGTTGGGCTGCTCTGCAGCCTGAGGATGTCCCTGCCTGCACTGAGCTTCTGTGGGAAGCAGTGCCAGCCTGTGCTGTTCAGGCTCACAGCAGGCAGGAGAAACAGTACTGCTGTCTCTCTGGCGAGCCACCCTGATAAGCAGTCATTAGATGAGTAACTACTTGAGTTTGCACTGAGAACAAAGAAAAGCACAGATTTCAGTGTTTAGCCCCATGGTCATGAGTTAAAACCAAGTTTGGTGTCCTGAGCTACCGGTCAGTTCAGGTTTTTAGGTCTTTTCTCCTGGGGTTTCTCACCCCCTCTCCATATTTCCACTGATGAGATGCTGCTTTCACCCACAAGTTACGGGAGTGATAAAGGCCAGTCTCTCAGTGTCTGCCTTCAGAATTTCCATATGGATCTCAAGAGCTGTTCTGCTGGGGGCTCTCAGGGGTCTTGCCTCCATGGCGAGCTGGCACCAGCAATCCCAGCCTCCAGCTGAGCACCCACCTCTCTGGGCTGGGTGGTCCCCAGGGATTTGCTGCTTTGACATCAGTGCCCTCCACTCTCAAGGCTCAATAGCAGCAAGGTTTGTAATGTGAGGGTCCTGGGAGCCTGCCCAGCCCCATGACCTGCCCCAGCTGCTGCCAAATTTCACATCTCAGCACACTGTCTTCCCAAGGATGGTCATATAAGACCCTGCAGAGCTGGGAGCACTGAGCCCCAGGCTCCTGCCATGATGGCTCATGGGCAGAGCTGTGCCATTCAGCATCTCCCAAGCTGGGCACAAGGACGGATGATTGTCTCTCTGAAAAGTGTTGGCTATGTTTTGTGAGCTTCTGGTGCAGCTAAGGTTACACAGCTTTTCAGAGAAAAACCATGCAGGTGCCATGGGATGGGTAAGACAGTCAGCAGTGATTTAGGGTGAGTTGTTCTGCAAAGTATGAGGTGACCATGGTTGAGTGTGCAATACTTCAGCACAGTCAGTGTCTCCAGGGCAGTGTGGGGACCACTGTGTTGCTCCAACATCTGCAGGAGGTGAGGGGAGAGCAATGCTTTTACCTTGCCCTGCTGGCAAAACTAGCTCCAAAGTCTCAATTTCAAGAAGGATGTGAAAATACCAAAGAGAGTTCAAAGGAGGGCCAGAAAAATGACCCGGGGCTGAAAAAGGAGTGTCAGCACTGGCCTTAAGGCACTTGAGCTCTTCAGCTCACTGCAGGGAAGCACTGAAGACAGCTGCAGCTTTTTGCATCATCGCAAATCTACTGGTGTGAGGGGCCAAAATCATGTTATTTGCAATGAATTACCAGGACCTGGTGACACCAAGCACTTGCATGATGAATTACACGCACACATACCTAGCATGACTGAAAGAAACCTGCTTAGGGCAGACACTTTCCTCAGCTGGTGCTCCAGGGCTGCTCCTTCCACTGGCGTGAGTGAACCCCAGCCATAATCATGCCAGGGCTGCTGGGCTCCTGCAGCTACCAGCTCCTGTTCAAATGGGACCAGCTTGGCTGCAGGCAGGGTGGCTTTTCCAGTGGTCAGTGACCTCTTCCTCAGCCCCTGACAGCAGCTGACCCTGCTCCCATGTGGCACACTGTGCAAGCAAGTTCCCCAGGCTGACAGTGCCTACATACCCCTTGCAAAGACGTGCAGTGTGGTGCTGGACATCCTGTCAGGGGCAGCCTCAGCAACGTCCAGGTTGCTCCAACCAGTGCAACTGCAGAAAGGATTTGTCTTTTGGAGTCACAGAAGACTCCAAAAGGGCTGAGCCAGCAGTACAGCTGTAGCAGTAAAGGAGGGATAGCAGAGAGGAATCTGGTTTGTTGTTATGGGATTCCCACGGGAATCAAGGGATCTTTCTTGGTTTAATTACTTTGCAGACCCATCAAGCAGTACTGCAGGTGAGGAGCACCTGAAGGCAGAGCCTTTCTGTACCTCAGGAGATCTCCTGTCTGGGACCCCTGACTCGTGGGCAGGAGGGGTGCTTGTGTTCAGTGAGCTGATGTGCAGAGCTCAGGGAGCCTCATCTTCTAAGCCCCACGGGGCCAGTGAAGATGTACAAGCTTTCTGCTAGAGACAGAAAGCCCAGGGGGTCCTACTCGATCTCTTTGCACATTTTACTTCATTGCAGAACTTTTAGAGACTTCATTCTCTCCTAGGGGCAGCAAAGCAACTCTGCTGCCACCTGATTTTGTTCAGCTCTGTGTTCTCCACGTGTGAGAAGACTTTTCCATAACCAGAAAACCAGAGTAAAAGAGCCATAGCCCTTCAGTCTCCTGGGGACTATAACCAGCAAAGGCAGCTGAGTTTCAAATAAGTAGGCTGTGAGCCCACGGTGCACACAACCTCTTCTGGCTGGGGCTGCCAGAGCATGGCTTTATGTTCCCAAGTCACCAGCAGCATCAGCTGGCTGCTGCTTACCCTATTCTGCTTCTTATTGCTTCTTCCTGCCCAAGTTCTTCCCTTGTGCCTTACACACACTCGAGTTTCAGCAGCCTGTTACAGAGAGCTCCATTCTTGCACCTTCATCTGCATTTTTCCACAGTCCAGGCAAGCTGTTTGGAGATAAGGACTGTCTGGTCTGAGCATCACAGGACAGAGGGCTTTGCTCTTTTATCCCTTTGTTGAGCTTGATGGCTTGTAAAAGCATCTTACAGAAAAGTAGTGATTGTGGTTGTGAAGACTTGGGGGGATGGAGAAGCTGCTACTTCCCAGGGAGCGTGTTCCAGCAGTTACATATCCGCACTGTTAACAATCCCACTCCTTACTTTTGTCTTGAATTTGTCTGGCTTCAGCTTCCAACCAGTGGTGCTTATTCTTTCTTTTTCCACTAGATTAAAGAGATTCTCAGCATCCAAAGCTTTCTCCCTGCGGAGGTCCTTACATCCTGTTCAAGCCATAGCTGCTTGTTCCTCCAGCAAGGCTGGATAATGCTGCTTTTAACATTATCCCCGAGTTTTATGTGCTTCTTAAGTGGGAGTTCAAGGTTTTCTCAGCCAAACCCTTTACAAGGTCCTGTGAACAAGAGGAGTGGGGCAGAGCCTCATCTCGAAGGGAAAAACATTTTCTGTCAAAATCATCAGCTTCAGACACTAATGCTGCCCTCATGAGCTCTCATGTCCCCACCCTCAAGGACATGGTCTGTTTGCTCTTTCATGTGTGCCCCCTCCTTGTGTGGAGGTTCTGGAGAACTAAGCAGTCTCCTACAACATTTGCTGTATTGGGGAGTCTGTGAGTGAGCACCACAGGGGACACTCCAGAGATGGTCTATGAATGGGGAGCAAGGCTCCTTCTAGGCCCAAACAAGGGGGCTTTAAGTAGACTGACCTGCCAGAGGCTGATGGCACCAGCAGCAGCAGGGGAGGAGGAGGCAGCACACAGAGATGCTGCAGCAAAGTGGCCCCTTGCCTCCTCCCTCTGCTCTGCCTCTCCTGGACAGGACAGACCTTTGCTTTGATCCAGACACCTCCACCTATGAAAGGAATGACTGAGCTGACCAATCCCTTTCTTGCTGACGCCACGTCCCAGCAGGTGACCCACTACCAGTCCTCCGAAGCTGCTGACATCCCTGCCTGGGCAGCTGTTGCTTTCACTGTGCTGACCTTCTTCCTTCCTGCTCTAACGGCTGCAAACACTTCATCTCACACCACTCTTTCCTGCATTGTCTTATGCCTTTACATCTTCCTGCAGCTTTCTCCTCAAGCCAGTGGTCTACAGCAAAATTCCTACTGAGGGAGCGGCAGCCACAGGAATTGCTGCCAGGCATCTGTGGCAATGAGGGGACAGCCTGCCCAGAAAACAGGAAAGTGGTGAGTAGGACGTGACCCATGCCTACTGCCCACCACAGCCTGGCTCCAGCCAGTGGCCTCCCCACCTTCTTGGGATCTGAGCAGATGGAGGAACAGCCAAATCTCTCTTTTGTCATCACCTCTCCCTAACAGGGTCCAGGCGATGCAGGCTACAGGAAGGGAGCGGAGTTGCCAGATCAGAGGGCTTGGAAACCAAACGCAATTTTTCTGTTTCCTGTTCTTCCAGAACACCAATCCACTCTGGGAATGGTCTTTCTGTCCCACCTCATCCACTTCCCTGGGTTGGCTCTGTGACCAAGCTGGGCAGGTTTAGCACTAGCATGATGCCTCTGGGAGATGTGAGCCGTGGCTGTGTTCGTCCTTCCAAGACCAAGCTGCTGCTGCCAGTCCCAGATGGAGTTTGTCTCTGCCCCAGACTCCAATGCAGGAGAAACACACCAGCTCCAGCTCTGCACATGTCTTGCAGTTCCAGTGGGTGGGTGCCAGAGCTGCTAGTAACAGCATGGCTTTGATCCATTTGAGATTCCATGCATATGCACTTCAGGGACCTTTTTTCTGGTGCAGCAAGAGGGAAAGGCCCCTTAACCCACTGTGACAGCAAGCAAAGTTTAACTGCTTTAAATCTGTCTCCTTGTTCACAGATACAACGATCCTCAGAGCTAACCTGGAACTCCTGGAAGGAGAGAGGGTGCAGAAAGCAGACAATGCCTTAGCCCTTGAGACATGATAGAAAGGACGAGGCAGTGGAGTGGATGCTCTGCTCAAACCTGCTCCAGGCAGTTGTGCCAAGGCTCGCTGGGAGACTTCCACAGGGCACCATTTCTGCTCTGCCCCTCAGCAGACCATGCTTTAGCTTCACATCTCATGGGAGAGCTTTTCTCCCACGCACACCTGAACTGCCCGGGATTTCATCCCTCCCATCTGTGGCCAGAGCAAACATCCTTTAACAACAGTTCCTGACAATCCTTGCCTCTCCCACCCCTTCCCTGTCTGCAGGCATCAGTCCCACCAGAGTCAGTGCTCTAGCGTGCAGGGCAGATGGGGGTGCCAGACGCCCGCGCAGCAGATTTATCGTCAGTAGGAACAGCTTCCATGTGTGTGTGTGCAAGCTTCACTGAACCTGCTCCCTCTCCCCACCCTCTGTCACCCCCAGATTTGGGACCGTGCCTCTGCCTGCCTGGCACGCTGCAGTCCGACCCGACCACCTCGTCCTAGACAGTGACCTGCAGCCGAGGGTCCCCGCGGGGGGAGTAGCAGCCGCAGTCCCGCTCTGGCAGCTGGGGCGGTGACTCGGTGGTGGATGTGCAGATGGCGGGATGCAGCAGCAGGGCTGAGTTCCGCTGGCCCCCAGGTGGGCATAGGTACAGGTGGGTGAGCACCAGCCCCCGCACCCTGGCCCCGGGTGGATCCCCTCGGGTGCAGCTCAGGGACGGGACAGGGACCGGCTGGGGAGGCTGGGACCTTCAGCTGCAATTATCAGCGCCTCCTGCCAAGCCAGCTCCGCTAATGAGAGCACCGGGGAGCGTGTACGTGCAGCAGGCGGGAGCCGAGCCGGGAGACTTGCTCCTACTCCTGGCACCTCACCGGAGGGCCCCTTGCCTCCTTGGATCTGGAAACTCGGGGGCCCAACCCATTCCCTAATGCAGAGCTGCCTAGGACAGGTCAGACAGGCCCAGTATGAGCCCAGGGTCCTTCTTCCTCCAGGACAGACAGTAATGTTCTTTCCCATTGAGTTCTGCTCAGTGCCTTTGGGCAAAGCCAAGGAGGTGAAAAATCACCTGCAGCATCCAAGCATCTGATCACAGCACCATTGGGCATAGACCTTCGCAGTGCTGTGATGCTTTCTCAAGGACACCGTCAATTCACAGGCAATATCATATTGTCTTCTACCACCACAGCTGAGCAGGCAGCCCCTGCTGTCGATTCACCCTTGATGCCTCCAGGGCTTTCTCATCCGGCATGTGAAGCTTATATGCAGAAAAAACTTCGTGTGTCTACCAAACTCGGTATCTTCCTGCCCATACTCGTTAGAGGAAGGTCCATGAGGAGCCACAGGAAATGGAAGTCTGGTTTTCAGTTTTGGCTTTTCCATGGAGTTTGTGCTTCTCAAGCCCTGCCTAGAAATATGCCCAAGTTTTTTCTCTGCATAGATATAACCTTACAGCATTGCACATTAAAGGAGCAGAAATCAAGGATGGATAAAAAAAGAGGTGAGTACCACGTGAAAGAGCACTGAAAAACGTCTTTAGCATTCTGTAAGAGTCTGAAGAGAAATCTCATGCCTGCCTGGGGTGAAATAAATGTATTGCTTCCCTCTGGACTGTTTCAGAGAGATATTAAGGAAAGAGAGATAGAGTATGTACATTGCATACCTGAAATGATCCTAGAAGTACTAAATGCTGGATCAGCATTTCAAAGGCACTGCCCTGTGAAGAGCGAATATTGGTGCTGCTCCTGCCCTCCTTCCCTCCACTCTTTACTCCTACACATGTACAGGTTTAAGTGCAAGCAGGCAGACTGATGTACCTGCAAAAGGCTTTATTTGAAGGGCTTCTCTGACTATTACACAGCTGACTGCCCCAATCACTCAAGATGAAAAAGCACTCCAACCATACATGAAAATGTTATCTCAAAAATAACAAGGCAGTAAAACACTTGAGCTCAGAGGGAGAGTGGACAGGCAATTCTGGCAACCAGGATGGGCACTCAAGCTGCCCTTCCATGGGTGAAGGACCTGGAGGAGCACACAATGACCATGTCTCTTGCAAGATGTCCCAAACGACACAAGATACCGCTTAGCTCATGAGTCAGCTATGTGTGGGAAGCCCAACAGAGATGTGAGCATCTTCCTAATTTCACTGTAAAGCTTCGGTGCCCGTGGGCCACACTGCTGCCACCTGAGACCATCCTCTTATCGGAGAAGCAGGCATCAGCAGCGGCAGGGGAGGAGAAGGAGGTGCAAAGACTGCTATGGGGAGCCCAGCCCCGGCTCGCAGCTCCCTGAGGAGCTTCCAGCTGGAGCTGTGATTGATGCCGTGCTGGTGCAGCCCTTCTCTCAGCAGGCAGCACAGAGCTGCCTCACGCCCAGCCGGCGTGCGGAACCCTCTTTGTCATGGCAGCTAATGAGCAGATTGTATTTCACAGCGCCGCGGCCCCGCACAGGTACAGCCAGCGCCTTTTATCTTCCTGATAGCTCCCACGGGAACACAGCAGCTGCTATCCCGGAGCAGGTCACGGCCCGGTCTTGCTGGGCTTTACGGTGTTTGCAGCTTTTAAACCCTTTGTCGGTTTTCACCCTGGCTCTTTTATAGCACAGGAGTGGAAGGAAAGGGGTTGTGGAAGCACCCGCCAGAATCTGTGCAGGAGAAGAGTGGTGGGATGTGAGATCAGTGCTGAAGCACATGGGAGAGTGAGGAAACAATCATGACAGCGATTGGCATCCCACTTATTGAGAGACTTGTCTTTAAAACAACAGCAAAATCCAAGTTAAAGACTTCCATTGTGTTTAACAGCCTGGGGTTTATTAGTCTAACTTCTTCCCTCGCTTTAATGCCGTTCTGAACTGCACTGCTTCTCCAGCTGCTCTGGGGCTGCTGCCCCGCTGTGCCAAGAGAGCTGGTCATGGACCACCTTCTGCCCAGCTGGGGGCCCTGAAGCCCTGGGTAAAGGGGTGATGTGGCTTAGTCAGAGAAAATGGCTCTTCAGGAGAAATCCATCAAATGCTAGCTGCAAGCTCGGGTTCATCTTAAACAAAGCTCAAAGCCCCCCAGGCTCCCCCCAGCCTGGGCCCCCAGAGCTGGTAGGTATGCTTGCTGGAAGGCTGCCTATGGGAGCAGACCACGGTGCCCCAGGAGATAGCCAGAGCAGCACAGGCATGGACCATGCTCTCCTACTCACTGGTTTTGCTCTTTGGAGCCAGCCTGATGCTCAGGCATGCTGTTGCTGGGATGCTGTTTTCATTGCCTGAGTAGGCAGAGCTGACTGAGATGCAGCTCCCTCAGACTTTGCTCCCCTGCAGCCACCCCTGAGATCCCAGCACAGCATCAAGAACAGGCTCACAGTGTCGGGGTTGTGCACATCTCCAACAGGGATCCCCAGCCCACTGGCAGTGTCTGCTGGGTCATGGACCAATAAATCCCTTCTAGGAGAGATGCAGAGCATCCAGCTGCTCTGCCAGACTCTCTGCTTCCAAGGCAGTATATTTAGTAACCCCTGGAGGAAACAGAAACCTGCTACTTTTAACAGGATTTTTCATATGGTTTCCTTATCAGCACCATGTGTTCTGGGAGTTCCCCTCTGCCCAGGTGTTTCTGAAGCATGAGGGATGTTGTGGGGCACTGATGAAATCTGGTGCTCACTGTGAAGCTTTCACCTTGGTTTCTAGAAATCTGAAATCAGGTGCTAAAGCTCCAGCCTGGCTTCCCTTGGGCCAGCTCAACACAAGTGATCCAGCTGCCTGCCCCATCCATCACTCCAACTTGCCAGCCTGCCCTGGTACCCCTCAGTGGTACCAGCCTCCCTCCTGTGCTATCAACCCTGGGGCATTAGATGGAATTCCAGCTACAGAGGTATAGCTCTCCCATCTGCCTCCAACATGTTGCACTTGACATGAACTAACATATTCTATTAACACTGCAAGGAACAGATCTGGAAAATTAATTTTCCAGCAGAGCTCAGAGAGGCCACAAGGAGAGAATCCCCCAAGTATGCGAGGAGAAGCCAGCACCAGCATGACATCCCTGGGCAGACCTACCGGCAAGGGGTTGAAGTTCTGGTCCACCAAGTGGTTGTGGCCATGGTCAAGGAAGGAATGCCGCACCACCACGTCGATGCCCTGGCTGGCCAGCAAGCCCAGCGTGTTCAGCCACCTGGGGACAGAGGGAACAGAACCAGGGCACCATGGTGGGGGGACACCATGGAGGGAACACTATGGGGGGACTGCCTGGTCCCAGTGGCACAGCTGTTCTCATGCATCCAACCTTATCCCTGCTCCGGCACCTGAGCTGAAGCCTCCAGATGGTTTTGTGAGCTGGGCATTAACTGGCTCCCACTATCCCTGCCCCAGCAAGTCTGCATGTCTCTTCCCCTGCCCCAGCTGTGCCCAACTTGCACATCTGAAACCTGTGCCTGAGCCCCTGTGTGCACCCCAATATCTCAGCCCTCTACCCAGAGCCTGGGGTGCTCCCCCAGCCTGCCAGCACTCTGCACCCTCTGTCTGAGCAGGCTGGACCAGACCTTTGCCTGTCTTCCCACACTCCCTGGACAAGATCTTCAAGTCTCACAGCCCTGATAGCCCAGGCATGTCCCTGTGCTCCCCTGCAAAGCTTAGATAATCTTCCTCCATCTTTCGTGACCACAGCCAGCTCTGAAGATCTGGCTTTGCAGCAGGATGCCCAGGCCACGGAGCTGTGCCAGTGGACAAACCCCAGGAGCCAGGAATGGTTGTAGCTTCAAAGGAGAGAAACGGGAAAGCAGAGCTGAGGAGGGGTAATAGGTATGAAATGGATAAATTAACAATACTCAGGCTGCCAGGGAGTCCTAAGGGGGTCTCTGGGCCTGGAGCTTGCTCTTTTCCAGCTGCAGTGCCTTTGCAGCACCTCAGCCTGCAGAGCCTATGGGGGTGACAGTGCCTTGGTGCTGGCAAGCCAGTGTCACTCACAGGAACCCAGCTGCATATGAATCAGAGAGGTTGTTCATGCCTCCTGCTGAGGTCATGCCAACACCTTCCAGCCAGATCTTCTTCCCTGGTGTGTACGTGTTCACTACCTGCATGAGAGACAAAAGCAACCAAAATTACTCTGGTGAACCTGTGATTTAAAGCCAAGGCATATATATCCTATTTCATGGGAAGACTCATGGAGACCTTTGGTGATGGTGCTGCTGGACAGTCAGTGCCTGCCTGGCCATGGCATGTCACTCTGTGTCTTTACCTTGGCTGTGTGCTGGAGACTGTTCCTCACTCTTTCCTACCACTGCCACACATCCACTTGCATCTTCTGGAGCTGCTCCCAAACGTACTCTCACGTTTCCAGTCCCAGATCCTGCTCTTCCCTCATGGTCTCCCCACGCACTCCGTCCCACAGACTGCCCTCTCATGTCACCTTAGCTTTCCGTACCCCTTCCCAAGGTGGCTCCAGCCATGGGGAGCCTCTGAACCCCAATGGCTCTGCAGTGTGGGAGCACTGGGCCACATACTGGAGCCACATGGATTAAGAGTGGGTGGACAGTCAAGGAGAAAGCAGTGGGATTCCTCCAGTCACAGTCAGTCCGACAGCTGAGCAGGGGCTGCTTTGCCAGCTGAGGGGTCCATGGCACACGTGGGACATGCAGGTCTGAGAATGCTGGCTCACCCCTTACCAGTGCAGACTGGCGGTGACACTGATACCTGTGAGATGCCAGATAGGACAGGAGGGGTCAGATGGCTAGAGCTGCCCTCTCCTAGCCTGAGCAACCTTCGGCACCACACCCTGTCCCCTCTCCTGCAATCCCACTTCACCAGGCTGGGTGACAAGCTCCCAAGGCCAGATGTCTGCAAACCCAGCGGCCCCAGGAACACTCTGCACAGCCTGATGGATCCTGCCCCATTAGTGAGGAGCGCTGGAATGTGCTGGATGGACTGGGATCCCTCAAAGATGTTAAATACGCCAGCTCTGGGCTGCCTCCCACTCACAGCCTGTGAGAGTCCACAACCCTGACTGAAGCCCCAGAGGTGCTGGCATCCTGCCTGTAATTATCTAAGCCCGCCACCTTCCCCGGTCGGAGAGGAAGCAATAAAACAGGGAAGTGGACAAGTCCAGCTGCTCTAATCAGCCCCGGCAGGATGCACGGACTCAGAGCCAAGCTGGAGGCTATTAGCACCCAGTGCTGTGCTTTTGCTCAGCCACACTGGCATTCCCAGGAGAGCCTTCCCCAGCCCTGCCCTGTGCACACCAAATTCTGGCACATGGGTGTGAGGGCATCTCCTAAACTGCACCAAGGGCATCTCCTTACTGCATCTGGTCTGGGAATGGATGGAGTCCCACATCATTCCTAGCAGGTTCCAGCGTGCAGAAGAGGTGGGACATGTCACCACTTTTGGCAGGGCATTATACCCTTGGGGGCTGGGTCAGCTGGTGTCTCTTGCTTGCCCCACAGTGATTCCACTGGCCACTGTGCCATGCCTCCCCCACAGCAGGAGTATCATCCACATACATGGATTACTCCCAGCTTGTACCAAAGGGCTCAGCAAGCAGCTTCTCTCCTCCAGCTTTGCTGCACTGACCCTCTCATCCCTTTCCCAGGGCCTCTTTGAATTGTTTACTCATTCTATGGTTTCTCCCTGCAGGAATTACAAGTGAGACATTGTGGTGAGTGGTAAGATTTGAAAACCTAGACAAGACAGATGGATGGATATCTCCTCTGGTCCCTAAGGCCTTTTTTGCTCACTAGGTGTTCCTTATGTCTTCCAGGACTGACAGCTGAGTGTGTCAGTCTCAGCCCTCGCCCCTCTATCAGGCAAAGCAAGGGGACCCTGCAAAGCTGCTGTCATGTATCCCATTGTCAGAGATGTGAGCTGGGTCCCCTGGACAGAGAGGAAAGGAGCACTCATGAGCCAGGCAGAGCCATGGACACTGACACCACAGGCCAGCAACAGCTGGGTCTTTTGACACAGTCAAAATGATCATCAGGGAAAAAGGACACTAGTTCATAATGGTCACAATTCTCCACCAGTGAGACTCACTCTGGGAATGCAACTGTCACTACTTTGCAAGCAACATCTCCAGTCACTGTGAGCATGTGGGGCAAGATGTAGCAGTAGGAGCCCCCTCCTGAGCAGCCATGGCACCAGCTGTGCTCAGGAAAGTTCGGTACCACCTGGCTGCTCGCTCCTCTCCATGTTCTGGGGAGCAAGTTCAGTTTCACTCTCATTAGATGCTGCTCTCTTCAAGAACAGACAGATGGGAGCCTCAAGCCAGTCAGCTGCTTTAGCAGGGCTTTACATGGTGTTTGCTCCTGCCCTGTGCATCCAGCCTGTGTCCCAGCACACCTGCACAGCCCATGTGTGCTGCAGCCTGTGGCCACTTCCCTCAAACCCACAGCACATCCCACCCTGGGGCCAGGCTTTGTGCTGCCTGGTGTTTCACCCCATGCCCTGAATGAGGGCTGGCTGCATTTTCTCTGGGAGCACTGGGAACAGCCACTCTCCTTCCCTACCCCACACCAGCTCCCCTGGGTCAGTGCTGAGCCCTGGCCTTGAGCTGTGCCACAGCCAGGCACTGCAGGCATGGTGTCCCCTCACCCCTGCAGACTCTTTGCACTTGCTCACCTTCTGGATTTTCCTGATCTGGTCTGACAGTGTGTCTAACAGCCGTGTTTTCAGGAAGTCTGTCACTTTGGCCACTCGACCATCAATGTAGTAACTGGAAGGAAAGTAAGAAGACAAGGTCAGAACAGATGGAAGTATCTCTGCCCCCAAACCACGTCCTCCTGTTCTGCTGCTGCCCCATACCAAGAAGCTTCTTTTGTTCTGGGAGAGTCTCTGCTTGCACCCTGTCCTACCCTGGCCCTCTGGCCATGCCTGTCTGGCAGATGCTTCAGTCTCCAAAACAGGATGTAAGGTGGATACACCCTGAACACTGAGCATCCTACATTTCAGGTACCATGGGAAGTTTTAAAATTTCTTAACTTTTGCTGGTGAAACTCTGGGAGCAGTATTCTAAAGGCTGGGAGCAAAATGCCACCTGCAAAAGGCTTAGCAGCACTCTTGTACAACCTACACTTTCCTTGCTTGCTCTTCCAGAAAAATCCACAGCTGAATCCCCCTGTCAAGAGATGTCATGGCTGTTACCAGCAGAGGAAGTCCTGCTCTCACAAAAATACCTTCTGGCCTGTGAATGTTGGGGATGTTGGCCTACGAATGCCAGGGAATGTTTCCCATACAGGGAGCTGATTCCTGCTCTCCATGTGCTTGATTTTATAAAGTACAGCTACAGTACTGCCCATAATAATGTGAATCATCTGTCTCTAAGTGTGAGAGGAAGGCTCTGAAGTGTCTCACTGCTGTCTCCTGGCTCCAGGACATAAAGTGAAGCATTCTGTCCTGTCTGCACATACCCTGTGTCTAGAGGTCATCCCAACCTGCTCCTCCTGAGGAAGAGTCTTGGGTTGTCACCTCTCCTCCATGCAAAGAGAAATGGCAGCCCTTGTACATCTCCCAGAGGCTCCTGCCAGTCTTGCAGGGAACAGGATGCCTGCTGCAGCATGCATTGGCATACCCCTGGGCCAGCACTTTTTCTGATAAATAGATTTTGCAAGATAAAACTTTATGAACCTTCTTCTCCCAAATCTGCATTGTGCATCAGCCACTCACCACAGCAAGCCCCAGAGTATGTCAGAGCCATGTTTGGGGGGGATGGAGGTTCCCAGGAACAGCAGCAGCTCTGGCTGGGGCTGGTGGGGCTTAGTCATTGCCTCCCATCCTTCACTGGATCTACATCCACTCGGATTTCACTAGAGTTACACAAACCCTTCTCCCGCCCTTCAGACCCCGGTGCAGCTGTGGGTGCTGGGATGCATAACAGGCTAGAGACCTGGGCTCTAAGGAAAGGTGGATTCACCTTTCCAGGGCTGCTTTCTCCATGACATGCATCTCATCTGCACCAGTGAGCAGTTGTAGCAGTTGTAGTGGCTGTTTCACTTGGGTGCTGGAATGCAGGAGCATCCCCAAAGGATGACGAGGGCTAACTCAGCCTCAGACAGAGCACCTGGCACATGTGCAACATGCACAAGTGCCTGGAAAGGATTTTATGTCCCACTGCTCCAAGTCCCTAAGTGTCCCAGAGCAGAATTCTGTTACAGGCTCAGCTTGCAAATGCATTCAACGAGAGGAACCTCCTCTGTCAGCCCTCCCTCAGGCGTGCAGTCCCAGCTGTGTCCCCAGCAAAGCATGGGGAACATGCCAGGCACACCCCAACATTCTGTGACTGGGTAAGGAGACAAGAGGCATTTCTGTATATCCATGGTGACTGGAAGGTACTAAAGGCAGAGATAATCTCCAGGGAGAATTTAGGAAATGTTCAAAATCATTCCGATCCCTTGCACACTATTGAACCACTGGCTGCTGGGAGGAGAGCAGATCTGTGAGCAGCAGGCAGTGGTAGGGTTTACACAGATTACTTTTTAAGACAAAATTACAAAGCAGTGTTCTCCGGGGATGGCAGATGTTTGGATTTTAGCACTGCACTTAAAAACTGAACAGAAACGACTTTTTCAGATTGCTGTGGACTAAAAATCCCATCACCTGGGCTGAAAACTGGCTGAAAGACATTAAAAAAAAGGTTGCATTCACAGGGAAAAGATGGAGTTAGATAGACCTCAGTCTGTGTATGACCCCTCCAATGCATCAGGTTTTCTGCAAGGTTTAGCTGCTTGGCCAATATGGTCCCAGAGCCCAGGATAAACCCCTCGGGGAGCAAAGACAAGCTTGCACCTCCTCACCACCTCTTTCAAGCACAAGGTGTGCTCGACAGGGAGCCAAGGGGAGAGGACCAGCAGCAGACCCAGAGGAGGCTCTGCCCCCCAGAAATCTTGTGGAGGCAGCCTGGGGAGGTGCTGTTGTGCTCAGCACAGCCCAGACCCTACAGGGAAGAGGAATACCTGGAATAGGTGCCATGGTCACCCTTTTTTTTTTTTTTTTTTGACACCTTAATTAACAACCCAAAGAAGCAGAGACTGGTAGAGGCATGAAGGGCAGAAATAAAATATCAGTATTCCTGCTTCAGTGTCAAGAATCCTTGGTAGCATATTTCCAGGCTGCATGAAGAAGGGAACACTTCAGCTTTGGATGTGTAAACAGAGCCTGAAGAGAATTACAAGCTTCAATAAAATGGGCAAGGATCTCTTGTAAATCTGCCTGGGAAGTCTCCAGTTGCCAACAGGTAGTTTCATCCTCAGTCTAGGAAAAAGGGAAAATGGCAGCATTTGCACAAGGCTTGTGAGGAAGAGAGTGGAACTGAGGTCTGTGCTGATACCTGGCTACTCAGGAATGGGTTTCCAGCTGTAGGCTTCATCTCATTAAGTTAAGGGCATTTCCTTTTCGCAACCTTGACCCTCAGTATAGGCAGTCTAGAAATCCACAAAATGCAAATGGCTGTCAGGTCTTTAAAGCAGGAGAAGAGCTCATTAGATGTGGATTATTCCTTGGAGCAAAGGCTGCAGCTTTGCTGATATATTTACTCAGTGCACTTGACTTTAAAAAAACCCAACAACAAAACAACAACCTAAAACAGTCACAACTCTTCAACCTCCAAAAAAGCCAGCAGCAGCTGCAGAGATAACCAGCACTGACAAATACCTCCCTGGGCAGCCGAGCTGAGCCATCCCCAGGGTCCATGGCACTCACATTCTCCCCTCCTATGTCCTGCAAGGAGATGAATGGACTGACTCTCCCCAGCATGGGCAGGGGCTTCTGTCAGCCATGACTCTGCAGAGGCAGAGCACATGCAGCTCTTGGACAAGCTGTTTGTCTCCAACACAAGCTGACAGTTCTTTCAGTGTGCTCTGGGTATGGCGCATCAACAGAGTTGGCCCTAAAGCCTAGGAGACATCAGGAGAGAATAGATATGGCCAATTATATACAGAGCTGGGCCATTGTGTCCCCCAGTTTGATGCCACTATCTCTATGAACAGGCACCCTGCAAGAACATGAGAAGAGGCAGCCAAGAAAAAGAGGGATCTAGCAACTAAATCCCAGACGAGACATACATCTTGAAGGAAATGCCACATACATCCACTTTTTGGTGCCCTATTATACTTTGGATGCCTATTATTCAAAGCTGAGACAAATTCTCCCCCCTAGCTTACATTACCTCACTTCTAAAAACATAATTTGACTATGCCATAGAAACCCAGATGAGATCAGCACACTTTGCAAAAGGAGGTGACTGGGCTGCTCCAGAGGTGGCCAAACCAGAGTGTGGTGCAGGGGAAGGACTCAGCCAAGGGCTGGGCAAGAATTTATGCCAGTGCCAGGAAATGAGCCACCCCAATTCCCGGCCCTCCATCCTTGGGTGGAACTGTAGCATGGGACAAAGATGAGCCGAGAACAGTAGTGAGGCAGGGCTGAACACAGCTGCCAGTCAGAAATGGCCTTGCTTTTGAGCAGGCTGCAAGGCCAGGCTGCACAGAGCTCCCCACTGGCTCCCAGAGAAGGACAGTGCCAGGCACCAGAGCATGTGAGCAATTTGGGCACTGGCTACATGTCTCTGTCCTCTCACCTCCAGGTCTTGTGTTGCATTTAAAATGTTTTTCTGGCAAGATCCATGATTCGCTGCATGGGACCATAAGCATTGTACCATGCTTAATGAAGGCAGTGCACTGACTCCTGGGCAGCTGGTTTCATTTACATCCTCCTTCATTTTAAAGAGAACCTTTGCCCCTATTATCTGACCTCTTCTTCTGTTGCAGTTAATTACATTAAAGCCCACTTCCCAAAGCTCAGGAATTTCCGGATCTACTTTGTTGCCTGCTGCTACAGGGAGAGTCTGCTTGGAATTAGGGCACCACCCTGCCAGGGATGCTGAACAGGACAGATCCTCACAGTCAGCATGACACCCTGCTGCCACTGCAGCTGTGAAACTGAGACACTTCTGCTGACAGGTAGCCGTGAGCCATGAGTATCTTCCTGAGGAGAGAGTGTCTGCAGCGGAGGACGTGGGGCAGACACACAGCTTCTCATGGAGAAGAGAGACAGGATGTGACCTGCTCCTTCCAAACACCTGCAGGCACAGATGAGAGGCGCTGCCCACCTCCAGTCAACTAATAAATGCATTCATGAAGAGTGATTGGGGGCTGTTCTCTGGCCCCAGAGGCACAACTCACACCCACACCTTTCTCTATCCCTAGACAAGATACATTTGCCTGTACAACCACTGGGAGCCATCCCTGGTCTGTGCTATCTCCCCCGCCTTGCCCTGGCATTGCCTAGAAATGTGCTGGTGACCAGGGCCATGGTGCTGCCAGGAACTGTTCCCTCCATCACACAGTGAAGAGGAATGCAAGCCAGTGGGCAAATAAACTTGACCAGGTTTATTTACAGGTGCAAATGGGTCAGAGACTCCTTCCTGCAGCCCCTTCCTCCAGGCACAGCCTTGAAGATACTCCACTCTGAGCACTCGCAGCAGGCTGATGTGAGCCCAAATATACATCCTTGGTATATACACTGGTGGGTGTGCCCATGCTGGGCAACTCTCTCCTGGCACCTTTGGGAAATCTGTCCTGTGAGCATCTACCCACCCCTGCACACGCAATGTGACTAGGCCAGAAGAGATGTCACCCAAACCAAGCCAGGCAAAAGCATTTTAAGCAACATCTCACACATGTCTTTGTCTGGCACCTCTGATTTGCCACATAGGACAAGTAACTTTCTGTCTTGGAAGAGAAAGTGGCATTCTCCAAGAAGCCACAAGGACAGATGTCCATTGTTTTTGAAGATGCAAACATTTAGTCTCCCCATAAGTAAATGGAATTTGTGTTTCAGAGGCAGCATTGCATGAGGATTTTCCCATTAAACAGGACAAACTTGGAGCTGTGTGCAAGACTGCAAGACTGTGTGGAATGAAAAACCAGTTGTGCAGACTGAGAGAGTGTGCTCAGGGATGGAACTGGGCACAGCTGCAGGTTTAAGTGGACAATGAATCTTCACTATGTGTGAGGATACCAGTGCAGAGCAAGGAGATGGCTGTGGGGAGGATTCTGAGCAGTGGAAACCCACATCCAAAGGCTGATGGGGTCTGCCTTTACTCATAGCCAAACATGACAATCTAAATCACCAGGGAAATGCCAAAGCTTTGGGAGCCACTGTCACACTCTCCTTTAGAGGAAATTCCCTGAGCACTTCGAAGCCATTCACACATCCCTCTCCAGCAACCCTTTACGTCTGAAGAGGGAGGCTCACATGCTGAGTTATGTTATGTGTGTAAGTGATACCATACTCAGTTGAGTGAGTGAGGCTCACTGGTGAGCTGCTTATTTCTACCCAGTGTCACTTCTCTATTAATTATATTTCAGATATATTCTGTTTTCACACAGAGAATAGGGCTCCTTGCAATATATTCCCTTCTCAATTCCCTTTCTGGATTGAGCACAGACTTTTCAAAGGAATAACAGATTTGACAAATTTATAACCAATATCCCAGGAGAATGTTAGGGTTTGGAACCAAAATGCTCATACTTGAAATTAGACAGCAGTTTAGTTTCCTGCTAATAATTTTCTTCTTGGATACAAAGGAACTTGTTTTGTTTTGTTGTGCTGTTTGGAGCAGAGGGATGACACACTGTTTTGACATTTATTCATAAACAGTACAGAAGCCCAGCTCAGAGCTGTGGCCATTGCCAGTCCTCACAATCACATATGAGTGCTATCTCCAGAGCTGCAAACCCTGGCTGGGGGAGAAGCAGGCACACTGCAGTGGAAATGGGTCAGCAGGCAGCAGCTCAGCTCTGCTGACCCTTGTGGGGAGCTGCCTTGTGGGGACCAGCCCTCCCAACCACAAGCTGCTGCTTCAGCACCAGACCTGACAAGCACTTCAGACTGATCCTATAAGAAAAGCTTTCAAAGCAGCCATGCAGGCAGATTCCCTGCACCCCAGATGAAACTTCACATCTGAAGCCTGGAAGATTGTTCCTTCAACTCATCCAAGGGCTTGGCCCAGCCATCAAGCCCTGTTGCAGACAGCGAATTCCTGGACTAAGTAAATGCGATCAGCACATCGTGTAATCATGAAAAGCAAATTCCCAGATGAGACATAGATCATCATTGCACAGCATGAGCCTGTAAATAACACAAATCCTGCTCCAATTGCTCTGCTACCCCACTGTCCCCCTTGCAGCAAGTTGCTGCTGCCTGGCAGGGAAACCCAAGGAGCTAAACACCCAGGAAAGTACAGAGACAAGCCAAGCTCCAGGAATGGGACTTACAGGTTGCTGGTCATGTCTGGTGCTATAAAACCCTCTAAGATGCCAACAGTTGCTTCTGCAGAAGCCTCCAAGGTTAACCCACTGACACAGAGACCACAGATGCGCTTGCAAGAAAACCTTGTATGTTAAACCTCACAGAGCTCTACTTAAGAGCAGGTCTCCAAAGGGCCTTTACAAGTGATGGATTTACAAGCCCCACTACTGCCCTTCAGCAAAGCAGCCTGAGCACCTCATGAAGTCTCATTGTCAGGAATCAACTTGGGAACAAGACCCGTGGGCAGCACACTCAATCACACCCTGGACCTGAGACCCTGGCTCCCATACTCAGGACAGTGTCCTGCATGGGAAGTATAACCCAGCATGACAGCAAAACCACTTTTTCTGAGAACATAATGGTCTCACCATAGGTTTTTTTCCTCCAGTGAATACTTGTCTCTGAAATATGTCCTTTCTGCGGCAGGAGAGAGTCCTGCCTGCCCCACAAACCCTCTTGCTATCAGTTTTGGTGGTCAGTGCTGTGCTTGTGACCTTTGCACTGATGTTTGCATTCCCACTGCAGAGAGCCACAGCATGCAAACTGGGGCAGGTGGAAATAAGAGGAAGAAGATGATGTTTTTGGATTTTCCCTCAAATAAGAAAACCTCTCCCTCCACATGGTGCTTGTTACACTCAGTGCTACAGCTCAGAGCTTCCTTTGCTCTTCTGAAATGCAGCATTTGTAGGACCAGGAAGAAAAACAGGTAACAGCATCTCTGTCAGCCTCAGCTGGGCCAGGATCTTGGATATTTATCCCTTTTTAACTGATATCTGCTCTGGGCTCCACCTGCATGTAGGACACAGTGGTGTGTCTGTGGACAGCCTTACAATGTAGAGTGGGGGCTGGGACATTATGTGTTTACCATTGGACCAAGATGCCTCTCCTTTGTCTGGATGAACCAGTTTAGATTCAGGCCAGTGGACATGAGGAGACAGTGACTCGGGTGAAAGGAAAAGGGCTTTGAGATAGTCCCTTACATCTGTCACAGGTGGCTTTTGCCTCTTTGTTGTCCCTACCCAGGCCATCCCTGGAGCTGCCTGTCCTCCCAGCTGCCTCTGGAGACTCAACAGCCCAGTTCAGGGCTCTGTTTCCAGCAATCTGGCAGGCCAGGCATGCAGGCAGTGGCTTTTTTATCCTGTCTCAGCTACAGAGGTAAAGGTTATTACATCTACTCCTGTAATTGTCTGAGAGGCTCGACAAAGAAGGGCAGAGCCTCCTTCACCTGTCTAAATTCAGCAGGATGGAGGTGGCTATAGCACATCTGCCCTTTGACACCCAGAGAGCACATCAGCTCTGTTCCCAGAATCTGTGATCACTGAACTGAGAGTCGGAAAATAGAAGGAATGGTGAATACCTACTGTTGCCAGGTAACAGCATCCACCGTGCCGCCAGCCACTTTCATGAACCTAGGGGAAAGAGAGGAAGAAACCAGATAAGCCCAGTGTTGTCACAGGGGAAATCCTAAAACAACCAATGCTCATCCTGTATCACAAGATACCAAAGGTGACCACTGTACCCACAAATACTTTCTAATGAAGCCTTTGTGTCCTTAGAAAGGAAGAGTAAATTCTACTTAATCCAGATGCTTGTAGGAAGCACAGGTGAGAACCACAAAGTGAAACCCAACCAGCAGCAGAGCTCTGGGCATCATTTTAGAGCAGGTAGGGAGAGCTTTCGGAACATAACAGCATTTCAGGAACAAGATCTTGAGGTATGTATTAAGTTCTGTGACTTTAACAACTCTCAATAGCAATTAAAAAACATGTTTGAAATGTCCATCTTAAAAGGAGATACTTCTTAGCCCCCAATATGTATTTAATCTGAGGAACTCTATGCCTGGATTCAAGCAAGGACTGGAAAATGGAAGAAAACAGAAATAAAACCCAGCAAAGCTATTAGGTGCAAAAATGCCACCTCCTGCTCAGGAAGCTCCTGAGGAAGGGAGGAAAAGCTGGACTGCTAAGTGCTTTCCTTTTTTTGACTCTTCCTTTGGCATTGGCTATTAGCAAACTGATGGGATTCTGACCTGGGTGTATTTTTGGTTTATTCCATTCCTATGCCTAACCACAGCACTTCCATGGACAAGGTTCAAGTCAGTCAAGGTTAACTATCAGGGTATTATTCTCCTGATGGCTTCTGACCTGACTAAAAAAATGCATCTTCCAGACAGCTCATGTTTGAGTCAGACTTGAGGCTACATAGGCCCACCTGCTCACACTGCCAGTCCCAAAACTAAAGCAATTCCTAATCTTGGGCACCAAATGCAACCACCACAAGAGGAGCTGGTAGCTGCAGGGGTCTCTCCCTGGTTCCCCAGCCCAGCAATCCAAACAGCACCTTGGGAAACTCCCAAGCAGCTCCCACGAGGAAGCCCAAGCAGTTCTTACATTCTTATGTTTAGGGGCATGGATATGGAAACACATAAAGGCACACTCCAACTGGACAGGCACGTTGTCTGTGCAGGAGTGCAACGTGCACTGTGTGGCTGATGCATTTTGGAAGTGATAATGCACACACATGACAGGAGACGTTTGCTTGAGCTCAAGAATGTGCTGAGAAAGGAAACGACGCTGTATTTTCTTGGGCTGCTTTTGATGCACATGGATTCCAGGAACACAGCAGCAATGTCACAGCTGTCCCAACTCCACATAGGGGTGAGTGGTGGTGGGTCCAGCGACCCCAAGGAGAGCCCCATGATTGAGGGTGGGGAAGGGGAAGGTTTGTGAGGAGAGACCATCAGACTATTTGTCATGGCAGGGACAAGCAGCAGCTTTCCAGCACATGAGCCTCTAATCAGGTCTGAAACAAGAGCACCAAGCTTCAGGCTAAATATAGCTCGGAAACAATCATTCTGACTTTAAATTAATGACCATGGTCAATTATAGACTGGGACAAAAGGGCAGCTGGACCCTGTGGAGCATAAGAGGATGCTGGCAAAGGCAGCAATAATAAATCCCTGCAGACAGAGAGGGAAGAGATACAATTAGAAATGGAAAAACAATAACATGCTGTAAACTCCTGCAGCATTGATGCATCCCTGATTCTGCTGCCCAGCAGTGCTGTGAGCTCAGCTCCTAGGCTCTGTAAAAGATGAAAAAGCCTTTCTGAAATGCTTTTATATCTCTCTTGAGGGCCAAGCCTAGAAGACTGGTGGCAATGCAATGGCTGGGGACAGCTCCTTCCCAGCTGAGCAGGGGGAGAATATCAGCTGGGCCAGCTCTAGTGCAGCCATAGGGAGAGGTGTGAGCTCCCTACAACTCATACTGGTCACCTGGAAAAAAGAAAATTTTGCAAATATTGCTGAGGAGGCGTTGCTGTTGTATAAAATTAAGTGTGCAGAAATATGTCAAAAGAGTCAAAAACCCCAGCTCCCAGGTTTTAAATTCTCTCTACAGGGGCTGCTGCATAAAATGTAATGCACAAAGTCTATAAGAGTGAACTAATGAACTCTAAACTGAAATTATGAACACAATTTGTATTGAATTTGAAGATCAATATGTTGCAATTGGATTTGAAGATTAGCCCAACTTGTTTTCTAAGCTCAAATACTTTACATTCTGGCTGAAAGTAAACCATCCTGGACTTTATTGGATCACCTCTTCAGGCTCAGCTTGGCACTCTCCTGTCACAGACCAAAACCATGAGCAGACCAAGCTTAAAGGAAGAAGCTCTCTGGTTTTCCTTGCCATTTCCATAGGGCCTATAGCCCCGTTGAAGACACACACTCTACAGTGACATTTAAGCAGGGACTGAAAAGCAAAGCAAACTCTCATTATAACCTCCTGGAGCAGCAGAAGCAGGACATCCATATGCCCCATCTCTTCTCTCTAGGAAGCTACTTGGCCTCTTGATATAATGTTCCTGAGAAACTGTCCTAGGACACAGGCATCACTCAAGCAGCACAGTGCAGACCAAAAACAGAGCAGAAAACTCTGGCTTGCTTAGCGTTCCTCTTCTGCCTCTATAATAGTAAGATAAATCAGTTAGTTCTGTCAATATTAAAATCTTATGATAAAACATACATCTAGCTCAAATTTTCTTTTCCATGTCTGTTTTTCCTTCTTTCTGTTTTCTTCCTTCTTCCTTCTGTTGGGATTTTTGCAAGATGAAGTTCCTGGTAATTCTTCAAGTCCTGCCTTTAGAGGTGGAGCTGTTCCTGGAGCACCCCAGATATCTTGGGCAATGGTCTCTACTCTCCAGAGGGAACCTAGGGAAGCTCAGCAGCCAGCAAGTGCTACTGCAGGAACAAGAGATGAAACCCTAGGGGAGGTGGAGATGCAGTAATGCACAGGTATCTAAATATCCTTGTTTTAGGAATAGGGATTTATCTAATTCCTTTATTCCTGTAACACCTGTGCTGCTCCATCCATAGATTTTGAGGCCAGTGAAGATCCATCCGGTGCAAATGACCAGTGCAAATGAAAATCCAAATTTTCATTTGGGATTTCCTGGGCTGTGCAATTTCCACGTGCAGGGCACAGCGCAGGCACTGTGAACCAGAGCCTTCCGGGGGAGCTCAGATCTCTGAGCATGTGCTGCACAGATGGGCTGGGCCAGCATGGTAAATCTGCCATTTTCCTACACACCAAGGTCTCTGTGAGCACCAATTGATCCTGCAGCACATGTCCACTGAATCCCTCCCAGGAGCCGTAGGACAAGCTCAGCCCATGCTGTGCAGGCAACAGGGGCAAGTGCTGTAATTGCCCTGTAATTCAGGAGGGTGGCAGCCAACACCTGCCCATGTAATACCCCTGGCTGGATTTCCACATATCAGAAACCTGGGCACATGTTAAAGTCCTCAAGAAAAGTCTTTGAAATCCTCTGGGACAGCATTTCTAGGTGGGAAAGCAGAAGATGTCAGAGACATGTAGAGGAATAGGAATCTTGAGTAGGGAGTTTTTGATTCTGAGGATGAGATTGATAAGGACATCTAAGTGACAGAGGGTAAGTTTAGATTAGGTATTAGCAATAACTTCTTCATTCTGAGGGTGATAAGGCACACGAGCAGGTTGACCAAAGAAGTTGTGGATCTCATCCCTGGAAGTGTTCAAGGCCAGGTTGGATGGGGTCCTGTGTAACCTGGTCTACTGAAAGGTGTCCCTGCCCATGGCAAGGGGATTGGAACTGGATGATGTCTAAGTTCCTTTTCAATCCAACCCATCCCAATACTCTGTGATATGTCAATTTTCTTATCCTTGCAGCTGGCTCTGTGCCAGCATCCCATGCCACCATTGCTACCTGTGGGGCCCTGCATTTAGCTAGAAATGAGAAAAATGTAATTCAGCATTGCTCAGTGGCTGTAAAAGTTCACAGCTCTGTCCCAGACATGGTGGTACTAGCACAAGGTGGGGCTCACCTCACAGGTCATGGATGAGCTGTTGGGGCAAGGAGCAGGAGGGCTGCAACACCTCAAGATGGTACTGACACCCAAACTCTGTATTGTGACACCATGGGTCAAATCTGACCTCTTCCAGAACATCTCCCATAACAACATCTCCCATAACCACATCTCCCAGGACCACAGCTTTCACTTTAGTGTTGGCAGATATTTGAAACACATCTCCTGTCCTGATTCAATACTTGTCAGTCATGGAGCACCTACTGCAACCTTAAGTAAATTGCTCCCATGGTTAATTAGCCTCCAAGTACGCTATTTCTCATTTGAATGTGTCTGGATTCAGCTGCCAGCCTCTGGAACTTCCCAGGCTTATTCCTGATACATTAAAGAGACATCCACATTTGGAAATCTCTTTCTCATGCAGGTAATTGCAGATATTCATCTTTTAAATTATTAAAAAACAAAACCAAACCCAAACAACAGCAACAACAACAACAACAAAACCCCAACAAAACAATATTGTAATAAAGAATTCAGCTGCACAAGGAGAAAAGTTGTTATTGCAGAGGCACCCAGGTGGTTTAGTATCTGAATGACTCCTGAGTGCTGGACTTTACCAACATGGGTTATTTCATCTGCTACTCCCTGAAGAACTATGAAACAGAGTCCTTACTCTGCCCAAGCCCCAAATGTAGGAACAAGACTGGCCTGCCTGTGGTTGTGGTGGTACCCTGGTGGATCCCTAGAGCAGGGTGGCAGATTTCTGCCCTTTGAGCCAACAGTGATGGGTAGAAAAAATTTCATCTTGTGTCTCAGTTGTCTGGTGAGGGTCACTAGGGCCCAGGCTTTGCTTACTGACTTCTTCAGGTCCCAGCAGCACAACAGAATACCTGCAGCAGCAGAAAGAGGTGCTAGACCCCACTAATGCCACATGCTGCAAAGACTTTATCCTGCAGTGGATAGTCATGAATTTCATTCTGGGGAGCAGAGTCTGATATGAACTAGGTATAAATCTCAACATATTGTATTCTCCATCTGCTCAGTATTACCTTTCTTCAACCAGCCTGATCTGTGGTAGGGCTGCACAAGCCTTCCAGCAAAGAAGGCTTTATGTCCTTGGGGGGAGCTCAAGGAGTTAGGAGATAGGGACTCACCTACCTCTGGCCTCCACAAGACCCTGTGACAATTACTTACACAATGCCATTGCATACCATGTGAATAACCTTCCTCCTCCTTTACAAAGCTTCCTTCCAAACTGCTTTCTGCACTGTGAACAAACCACCCCATTCACAGGCTTGTGGGCCTCAGTAATGTTCCCTCTGAGCTGTCTCTCTTCTGAGATGAAGGTGCATGGCCGGTTTAATCTCATGTGAAGAAATCACGCACTATGCACATCCTCAGCTCCTCTCTGTAACTCCCCAGTTCTATTACATCTTTTCTGAAATGAAATTACGAAGATTGTAGATAGTAATCAGAATTAAGGTACAATGTGTACTTACACAGTGCCATAATCTTATCAATGTCTTTTCTTATCCATTTTGTTCTTCCTATACAGGTGACTATGATTCTGGCATTCCAGAAATCAAATTAAATTTCAGAAGCAACAACTATATTAACTCTTTCCTCCTACAAGAGCAGTAGCTAAATCTTTTGCTTATATCTCAGCTCCTTGACCCTGCTATATAACCAACTGCAAAATGAGTCATCACATCCTTCACACCTCATTTCAACGTATTTATGAATTGAGTCACTCATACGTTCAATGCTACCAGAGCTTGAGTTCATGCTGCAGTGACCTGCTCCTCCCTTTGTATCATTAATTTAAAGTTCCTAAATTTTGGGACAAAATTCTTGCTCTGGATCTGTTGAGTGCCCTGGTACAGTCTGTGCCACCGGCTTTGTGGTAGTTTGTGTAATACAATACAGCAATGATATACTTTTTTTTTAAAGAAAGTCAAACAGCAGAAACAGCTTCTAAAAATGCAGTGTTTACAAGTCCCTTGTGTCAAATATGGCAGAAGTCCTTCTCAGCAAGAGAAAGGGAAAAATGCCTACATTCATTCCTAAAATTCATCCAGAGTCCTTCCCTTTGCCAGACACCACCTACTCCAGTTACTTATTTCTCCTTCTTACTTGAATTTAAACAAACAAACTCTGTCCATACACTGTCTTTGGCTGCTATTTGGATAAAAACTAATGCCTGAACTGACTGAGGCATGCTGACCTGCACAGACAGGCACAGCCCTCTTCATCCTCATGATGGCAGAGACATAAGGCAAGGGCAGTTATCATCAAAACACTACCAAAGTCTCTCCCATTTTTAGCACTTTGATTTTCCCTTGGTGGAACCCCAGTGTTCAACTTGTGCCATTTCATGAACTGTTAGCTAACAATTCTCTTTATCAGGTAAGTGCTAGAAACCTTGACTTGGGGTTGATTTGTGGGTGAAAGGAGCAGGGCTGAGGACTGAGTCAGGTATTAACCTGACCCCTACTTTGCTGCCACAAATAACTAAGACATGCCCCCTCCCAGTCCTGGCATATCCACAGCTGGCAGGGAGGGGGGGCTTCACCACCACTGACAAAAGTGCTTCTTCAGCTTGATGGGCTCCTTTCAGACTCCTGTGCAATGACATCACCAAAAGGAGACACAGAGAACGGGTGCATGGTTAAGTCTCCACAGGCATTACAAACCAGGAGCAGGAGGCAGTAAAATCATGAAGGATGAGAAATTTTTGTGCCTTGCAAGGGGAAGACTGACAATCAGGAGCCTGGTCACCTATTTCTGCCACCTGGCTGGAGAGGCCATGGCTCTGTGACCAGAGGATGGGTGCACAATGTTGACTGCAGCAGCAAAAAGGGACCAAAGAAAGATGGCAGAGAGAAAGCCAAGGAGCCACAAGATCTGATGACTTTGGGATAGGTGGGATGAGAAATAGGGAAAGAATGCAGCTCCAGACAAGAAATATTTTCACTTCTCTGCTGACTCAGCAGTCTCAAGACCTAAACTGGCCACAGAGCATCATCAGCCAGTCTAGCAGGGGCAAAAGTGCAGGCATTACTGCAGCTCCTGCCATGGTGGAGGTAACACACTGAAACTTGTGAGCTACCAGTGGCAAAAACTGGACTACACCAGCTGAGGAACAATGGGTCCTGAGAGCACAGAGCCAAATCCACCCAGATACGCCAGCCTAAATTTTGTACCACATGTTCTGAGCTTTAATACATTTTAGCATCTCTTCTTTTTGATAGCTTTTCCTCCTGTTTCTTCTCTTCCAGCACCAAATGGGCTATCCAGCCATGCATTAACCATTGTGTCTGATTCGTGATCTGCTGTTAAAATCTATGTTAATTCCTTAGAATCCCATAATTTTTTCCCCAAGCAAATTCTGAGCAGTTCTGGGATTCCTGTACCCACAGACACAGTAGGTAGCTAACATGGTCTGCTCTGCAACAGCTCAGGCTGCATGAATGGTCTAATTAACACCTCATCAAACTCAACTGTTGGTTGTGTCTGGAGAAATTCCCTCTTGCACCTGTGCATCCACAAGACACCATTTCTAGCCTCCTGCATAACAGGCCTAGCCACTGCAGCAGCTCTCCACTGCAGAGCCTGTCCTTACACCAACAGCAGTGGCCCAACTCCAGGCTCCAGGACCTGCCAGCCCAGGGTGACCCTGATGGCTGTGGCTGCTCTGAGCCATTGCTCCGTGCGGGGTGGTGGAGGAGCACAGGGACAATAACTCAGCACTGAAGGGTGTGCAAAGCCCAAGTTCTGTGCTTCAGGCTCTCCTCCCCTCACTGTATCCCACCTCCGCCACTGGGAAGTGCATAGCTGTCACCCAGCACAGCTTGGTCTCACCTGCCTAAGGACAGCCTCTGCAGTGGATAGCATGGTCACCCTCCTGTATGTTGCAAACTTTAGGGTGCCCAAACTGCCCATTATTGTAGCAGACCCCAGAGAAAAGTGGCACCTCAGGAGGAGTTCAGTCCCACCATGTCCTGGAGGACAGGCATAAGGATTTAGTCAGGAGAGCCCTGGAGGTGTTCAGCAGATACAAATGCCCAACTTATGTTGACACTGCCATGACTTCAGGACAAAATTTAAGCACAAAGAATAAGTTTAGTTTGGTTGCTTGAGATAACAGCTAAAAATATACTAAAATGTTTGGAACACAGAGAATGGAACAGTAAAATGTTATTCTACTTAATACTTCACAGTGATGCTTTTCTCTGATTGTTCTAGGGCCTCAGGTGTCTCCAGAGTCTTTCCCTGGAGAACATCTAATGCCAGCTTCTACTGCTGGAGAACACTCCCTGGGCTTCTCTGAGGTCTCCTGTCCCATTTCAGCTCATTTCCACTACTTCCCCTACCAAAACTCACTTCCTCACTTTTTGTAACACGGCAATGCTTGCCTGGCAGACTAATTCACCCATCCCATCTTTGCATCAGGGGTGTCATCTCACTCCTCCAGCCTTAGTTAAGTCTTGATGCATCATCTTCCACTTGACATATCCTCCTACACAGTTGACTTCTGCTGTTCATCACTTTTTTTTTTTAAAGAAGAGAAAAACTGCAAATTTCACATCATCAAGACTATGAGCTGCACACACTTCACTCAGAGCATTCAACCCCCTGTGAGCACTGCATAGACCACTCATGGTGGTCTAGCAAGGCGGATGGCAGATTTGCCTTTGAGGGAACCTTCTTAAATTCCCTCTCCTCTCTCCTGCTTGCTGTGTGTGGCTTGTTCAGGACCCTGAGAGGCATGTCCTGGCTGTGACAGCATCAGGCACAGGCTAAGCCACATCCTGTGGACCAGTTCTGGATGCTGCTACAGAAGACAGAGCTCTCGGTAGCACTAACCCACGTATTGAAGAGACCTTGGGGAGCTACTGGGAATAAAGCTCACACTGTCAAAGAGCTTAGGCACTGGGGTTTATTTGTTTATCCTTTTGCAACTCCATGTCCAAATACTGCGAATGAGCGTTTAGCCCTTTGTCTTTGTGTAATCAGACTTGTCCCTCCTCTTTACGCCCCGCCTGGTAATAATGGGGTCTTTATGTGGAAAGACCAGCAGCTCTTTTCCCACAGGACCCTGCAGGCTGTAAGGCCATGCAGGCACGTGCCGCTTTCTGTGAGCTGCAGACACCAGGATTTGGAATGCAGGACACAAGGTTTCTCCATGGGAGAGACAAAACTTTTTGAGCACCCATGGAACAGAGTCATACTGGAAGGCAGGGATGGCAGCAGAGAAAAGAACATATAGCTTGGAGAGCAGGCATGCTCATCAGAGCTTTTCCACACCAACTGGGGGGTTTGTGAAGAGCCCCCACTATCCCATCAATAGGGCTGCAGCTCTTACAGACCTTCCCTTTCATTTGAGATGGGGTGTCTGCCATTATCTCCACCAGACTGTGCACTACAGCCTTGCTCCCAGGGTTGCCGTCAGTCAAAGCACAGCCCAGCAACATTTTAGCTGCTGGACCACCCTGGCCGTGCGACTTGGCTCTCCCGACCCCTCTTCCCTGGGACCCGGCTGCGGCGCACGAAGGGCAAACACAGCAGTAGGACTTCCCTTTCTCTAATAGCTTCTTGGCTCTCATCCCCATTGTTTTCCTTATTCAGCCTGCTCCTCCTGGCGCTAATAGATTTCCTGCTGATCAAGGCTACTACAACATTTTGTAACTCCCCCTGTGCTGCTTCCACACGCGATCCCAAACACGGGGCTCTCATGTGGCATGGGGACAGCCGTGGTGTGGGTGCAGGGGCTGTTCCCCCACTTCGGTCAGTGGGAGGGATGCTGGTGTTGCAGCTGGTTCAACCAGCTTTATGGTCTCTTTGTGCTGCTGCAGCAGAGCTGAGAATCTGGCCCTGGCTCCCTCTCCGCCTCACTGGGGACTGCATCAGTGTGCTGTTTATTGTTTCTGCCAGATCATTCCTGCAGATGTTAATGAATGCTAGACCCAGCTTTGCTCCCAGCAGAATCCCTTCCACACCTCCCCCTGCCCAGCCTTCTGCACTGGAGTTTCTGTTTACAGTCCTGCAGGGAATTTCCCTTCTGCTGCATGGTCTTCAAGCCACACAGACCCAACTGCTGCTGCCAGCAGGCTCCCACACCTCCCTGATTCCTGTAGCTGTCCAATGTCACCTCCAGGTGTCTGCGTCCCTCTCTGTCACCATTCCTTCTCCACCTCTGGCCTTTCCAAACTAGAGACATGCCAATCCCCCTAGGAGGGAGAAGAGAGCTTGGCCAATGAAGAAAGTTGCTACAGGCTCTTCCTCTGCACAGATGGAGAAAGCACAGGGAGAATAAATCACTAACTGGGAAGAGCGAAGCAATTTGTCCAGGAGGACTCAGAGATAATAACGTGCACATTGGTAAGTGGTGCCAGGACCCACATCCTGACCCTGCAGCCCTTGGGCTTGCAGCAGCCTGCATCCACACCACTGCATTTTCTTAACATCCCAACAAGGTGGACACCTCAGTCTGCCTATAATTGGGAATGCTGGAAATACTTGGGAGAGTGCAATCAGTCCATCCCAAAATGCCACCAGGGACCTCTGCAGAACTTCAGCAGTATAGATGACCATGTCCCAAAGCCTCTGGTACTGTGGTGATTCAGCCACACAGAGGCTATCCTGGAGGCTGTTGGACATTGGGAAGCCAAGGAGCAAGCCTTCCTGCTGCAAAGGACATTGGTGTCAGGAGGGGTTTCTGAGCTCTTTTTAATCAGTGCAACACCACTTACCCTTCCAGGAAAGCAATGACATTCTTTCTGGGCCTTCCAATGTTTGGCCCATAGAGGTGTGCTCTGGAGTAAGTGCGGATAAGCTGCAGGAGGCTTCTCAGTTGAGTGTAGTCCTTTCCCAGCTGGCTGCCATTCACCGAGCGGCCAATCAGTGTCCGATAGTTATTGGGCTCTGAGAAAATAAAAACACACAAGCAAAACTTGTCAGCTCTGCTTCCTCCTCTGCACTTCCAGAGAGACACAGCTCACCCTGTCACACAGCTTGAGCTCCTCAGAGGACACAGGCAGCTCTGCAGAGCAACAGAAGGAGCCTTTGAAGAGTGGATGACAGCCACTGCCTGCTCTCCTGTGCCCCTTTTGCTGTGTGCTGGGTGAAGGAGCTGTACCTTGGTGTCATGCTCCTGTCCCCATAGGGTTGCCCACTTTCCCTGGCACTGTAGCCACCATACAAATCCCTACAGTAGCTGGCCTGGCCCCCCAGGACAAGTGGGCCCAGCAGCCAGGACACAAACATTTCATGTGCTTAATACCAACTGAGAGAAATGTCCAGCTAAGAGACTCACTCACACCAAGTCTTAGAGGTGGTGCTGCCTTACAGCAGGGGCCCTTAAATCCCTCTGAAAATGCTGGCAAAGTATCCTCTTCCAAAACTGAGTATCTTTCTGCTACAGCAAGCTCCATTTCCCTGGCTCTCCTGTTCCCACACTCACCATTGCCCAGCTCCCAGGAGATGTTGTACTTCTTGCTGGCACTGTACTTCAGCAGGCTGAGGGCATTGGAGCTGTTCCAGGAGTTGTTGGGATTTCGGCGCAAAGCATTCAGTGCAAAGATCAGGTGAAGGCCAGAGCAGTCAGCAAAGTTATAGAGTTTGTCTAGAGACCTGGCTGGGAAGAAACAAAAAACAGTTTGTAATTCAAAGGAAAGCTAGTTCCAAGGGGGTTCAAATGATCCTGCTGTCCATCATACCTTGCCTTTTATGTAGGACGAGCCAGGGTCAAATGCCATCCCCACGACATCTGTAACCACAGAAAGGCACCTGACCTTTGAAACCTGGATAGGATTCCAGGTGTGGGTTCATCTCCTTCCAGCATGAAACTTGGATGCTCTCCACCTCTGTGTCAGAGCTGGGGCCATGTTACCAGAGACAAGTGACTTTATAACATCTCTTTTCATCTGTTCTTGGCGAGGAAAGTTTGTGCTTTCCTGTGCTTATTCTGCCTTGCCTCTCTTTCAGAGTAGATCCCTGCAGTGTCTGGGGAGTGGACGAGGATGTCACCACCCTAGAGCTGCCACCTCTACTGGATCCCACAACAGCCCGGTGTTTGCTCTGCAGCCCCAGTGCAGTAACCCAGTGCTACCAATTATCACCTACAGGCTCCATGCATTGTGCACCTGGCTGACACCTGTCCTGCACACAAAGCGGGGAGCTTTGTGTCACCCCTGAGCCTGGGGAGAGAAGAGATCCCTGCCTAGTGACAGCCTGGACAAACCCTGCTCCCAGCAGGCCCTCCCAGGGTGCTGGGGGCTTTGTGGGATCTATGTCCTATCTGCTGGCCCCAAAAGTGCCTGGATGGCATCTCCCTGTACTGTGGCCTCGATGAGCAGTGGGGGCATTGGCCAGCAGCAACAGGAGAGACCAAGAAAAGAGCTGATCCAGTATTTAGGGAGGTGTGAGATTAGCACGGGGCAGAGAGACAAAACACTTAATGCCCTTTTTTTTATGAAAACTTCCCTAAAAACTCAACAGCAATCAAATTGCTGATGAAGCTAATGCCAGTGTTAGCAGGATGCAAACTCATGTAACAGCAAGAGGAGATTTGGTTAGAGAGCAATTAGATAACTGTGATGTTTTCAATCATCCTTGCCTGTTGAACTGCATCCCAGGACACTCAGGAAGCTTCCTGAAGCAGCCTTGGAGATGCAACCACTTAACTCTGAAGAGCCACCAGGGATAGGGAGGTTCCAGGGGACCAGGGAGGGCAGATCATAGGCTCCACTTTCAGAAGAGGGGAAGGAGGTGCTTGGGAATTACAGAGTAGGCAGACTGGCTTCAGGTCCCAGAAAAACACTTGGACAAATAACCAAGTTGCTTGTCAGCACTTAAAAAATATAAGGAGATGCTCAACAGCCACAGGAAAGTGCCAAGAACAAATCACACTGAAACAATCTACTGACAGGAGAGCAGGGCTTGTGGGCAGCAAAGCAGCCATTTAGGTTTGATACCTTGATGGGGTCTGAGGCTTTGTACACAAAGGATTGCACACGATATTCTCTCCAGAAACTGAGGTATTATCTAGACTGAACTGCAGTGAGAAATACGCACAGTAATTTGTTGTTACAGTGAAGGGTCCAGGCAGCCTGCTCTGGGTCTATTTGCACACTTCCAAAAAAAGCGGGGCATAAAGGAGCAGAGGATACATCAGACTTGCCATAGCACCAGCATGATAGCATGCATCACCTTTGCCAAGGGAGATGAAGGGATGTAGGGAAGGCCACCACACACTCAGGGAATTGCTCTAAGCCCAGCAGTGATGCTCCAAGTTTTCCTGTAGCCATGCTGCCCACCTGAGGTGCAAGTGAAACAGTGATGAGAGGGAGCTGCTCACTCAAGGTGGGATAAGCTGTTCACTGTATGTCTATGTTTATTCTGTTGCCTCTCTGGTCACTGAAAGTCTCAGTGAATACAGAGCCAGCTCCGAGGTCTGAGAAGAATAAACTTATTTTAAAAGTAAAGTTTTAAGGAGGGTGCAGGAAATAAGCTAACTGAATAGCTAACATTTAATGCAATACAGCAAAGTTATGGAAAGAAGAAGAATGCAAAAATGTGGAAGAGAAATTCTTAATCCCTTTCACAACCTTTTTCAAAACGCTACTGGTTGTTTGAGTGAAAAGTAGCTGAATCAGATTAATCTAATGTATTCATCCCAGCAGTTCAGGCACATTAGCTGCTTTTCTGGATGTTTAGTGAATTAGAGGCAGATACAGTTACTTATTACTGATTTACTTCAGACCCCCAGGCAAAAAGCTGCACTTGGTATGAGACTCCTAAAAAGAGAAGATAGATACCCAAACTGACAAATCAGGATATCAAAAAAAGTGTTACCTGCAGTTCCCCTGCTAGAAATGAAGCCTTTTCACTGGCACAAAACAACTGTACTACAAAAGAGGACTTTTTTCACGTTTAGGAGTCACTGCAGAAGACTGGGAATTGATTTTCCATGCATCCATGAGAGGAAACAAGACGTCTGTTTATCCCAACACAGGGCCTGCCACTGTGAAATTATATTTTCCCCATGACACTTATTTTGTTTCTGTGCGCCTGGACACAGAGATGCCACGTGTATTTCATGTTCTGCCACGACTTTCCAAGCTGGAAACCTCAGCAATCAGGGGAGTGAGCTAGGAGAAACACACAGATGTCTGGGGTTCGGTCCTGCATGTTTCCAGTGGTCTCCCAGGACAGACAGATCTATAGCCTGCACTGAAGCTACAAAGAGCAGAAAAGTACTAATAAACCTATCTGTGCATCACACCAGATTGTTAAAATGGCTGCTCTTGATATCAAGACTAGCAGGTGCTAAATCCACCTTCCTCCTTCATTCTTGGCAACTGTCTTGCGATAGTGCAAACTTGGAAGAACCAGTCCAGTGACCCTGTCAGAGCCTTGATGATGAGTTTGCACAAGCTACCTAATTAGTGGCTAAAAGGCATGTCTCTCACCTCTGAGATGACTGCCTTAAAAACTGGACACTTCATTGCAGACAGCTGCAGTTAGATGACAAGAATTCCATCAGGCAGTGTATGACAGCAGTGTGCTTAAGTGGCGAAGGAGGCCAATGGCATCCTGGCTTGTATCAGCGTGGCCAGCAAGACCAGGGCAGTGACTGGCCCCCTCAGCACTGGTGGTGCTGCATCTTGAGTGCTCTGTTCAGTTTTCGGGCTCTCACTATAAGAAAGATGTAGAGGTGCTGGAGCATGTCTAGAGAGGGACAAAAAAGCTGGTGAAGGCTCTGGAGCACAAGTCTTGTGAGGAGCAGATGAAGGAGCTGGGGGTATCCAGACTGGAGAAAAGGAGGCTCAGAGGAGACCTTATCACTCTCTACCAACTGCCTGAGAGGAGGTTGTAGCAAGGTGGGGTTTGGCTTTTTCTCCTAAGCAACAAGGGATAGGACAAGAGGAAAGAGCCTCAAGTTGTGCCAGGGACATTTAGATTGGATACAAGAAAAAATTTCTTCACTGAAAGCATTATCAAGCATTGGAACAGCCTTTCCAGGGAAGTGGTTGAATCACTACCCCGGAGATATTTAAAAGATGTGTAGGTATGGCACTTAGGGACACAGTTTAGTGATGGAGTTGACAGTATTAGGATAATGGTTGGACTGGATGATCTTAGAGGTCTTTTTCAAACCAAATGGTTCTATGGATGGCTAAAGCACAAAAAGAAGCCTATTTAGAAGACTTTGAGTAATGTCCAGTCCTCCATATGTACAAATAAGGCCATAAGAAAATGCTATAAATATTTTACTGCCATGACTAGGGATGGCAACATTACTTTTGAGTAATGAGAACATGAAGAATTGCAGTATTATTAACAGCTGGCTAAAACTCACTTTGAATTCTGGATAATTGCACTGTTTTTTCTTCATCAAACAAAGAAAATCATACAGGAATTTAACCTTTCCCCATCTAACAGATCATTAGGCAAGGCTTTCACAAAGCACTTAAATAGAAAAAGCCATTGTCGTACCAGAATGAATCTTAATAGAGCAGGATGAGATTTATAAGATGTTCTCCCTGCTCCTTCTCCCCCTCTGCCCAGTGCAGAGATGCACATGCTCAGCTCTCATGTACCACTTGAGCTCAGCAAGAAGGAATAGTGAAAAAAAAGAAAAAAATGTGCAAATGTGCTGAGAGTCAGCTTCTTCCATTTATGATGTTCATGTAGTTGGAGTGAGGCTGCCCGAGGCAGCAAAGCCTCCTGCTCTATCCCCTCACAGCCAGCAGCAGTGTTGGTGGGGGGATCTTACTAGGGTGGGTGCCTTGGTGGGTTTGGGACAAACAGACAGAGGCCACTTAACCCTGGCACAAAAATTAAATCAGAAGATATTTGTGATTTCTCAAACTTTTACATCATTGGTTGCAGAGGCTTGAAGTCATCTAGGGAGTGAATACAGCCCCATAATGCATGGCTGGGTGGCCACCAGTGAAGATCTGCTCCCAGTCCTGCCCTCAGATGAAGCTCTGCACAGAAATTAAAGCTTTTAGCTGCTTGTATTGATCTCATACCCTGCACAGAGAGAGAGACAAATAATTTCAAAATGCAGAAGGTGTCTGTGAAACCACAAATGATGGCAGGGTTCAAGGGACAAGTACGTCCTTTGGGATTCTTTCCCATTTTTCTTCTTTTTATACAAGGCTAAATTTTAATGTTCTCTGAAAGATGGATGGTACTTAACTCTGTAGCACGCCAACACAAAATCTGAGGCACATTAAAATATCTCTGTCAGTTTAAAATAATTGGAAAGACTTTCCAGTTGTAGTTACTGAATTAAACATTATACTAGAGACTCTATAAAGAGCACAGTATTGACCACTGTTGGGTAAGAGGGACAGTTCAAGAATCTCTTGGTTTGAAAGTCTTCCACATTTTTTATTCTGCTTCAGGAATTTTGCTTTGGCAGAGTTTGGCATGAAGAGTGGAAATTCATGTGTACACTGAGATGGAAGCTGGGATCAGTCAGTGGGCTGAGGGGTGGCAGGACATGGCACAGTGTGCCAGGGGTTTTTGTACCTCTGGGAAGGCAACCAGAAGGATGGGAAAGAAGAGCCTATTCCCCCTCTATCCCCACCATTCACCACATCCATCTCTTGTACAGATGTATGCATGTACAGAGTATGCAAGCACCAAGGAGGGTGAGACAAGAGCTGAGCATGGAGTGGGCAGCACACAGTACAATTCCCAAATCCACAGGTTAGCTGAGAGACCAATCCAATGAACAACAGATGAACCCTTCCATGAGTAAAGCAAAGAAATGTAGCTCTAGAAATAATGATTTCAACTAATCACAAATATTGCTCAACTCTGAGTTCTCCATAAATTCTGAGCAAGCCTGGAGCGTCCCTGCACACAGCTCCTGGTGCCAGCACTGAAACCACCAGCATCTCCTGCCCCTAGAGCACCCCAGAGGAGATAGAAGAGCAATGGGATTGGGAAAGACCTGGCAAAGAGAAGCCCAAAGAGAACTTTACAGGGAGAGGCAGAAAGAGCAGAACAGGCTGTTCAGACTAGAGATGAGTAAGATGGCTGGTCAGAGCAATGAATGGAAAAAGAAGGATATTCCCACTTACAGAAGAACAAGTGGGAACATGGAAAATTTATTTACAAACAAAATGGCACCAAATTGGTCAGCTGAACCCCATTTGCCCTGTCTCTCTTGCATTGAAAATCCTGATAAAAACACTTGTGTGTGGCAAGGACTTGATGTTTTCTCAGCAAATAAATATGAATCAGAAGATATGCAACAGACAATTAGAGTAACTCCAGACCCATGGTACAGGTCTGCAACACTGGCTTGAAATCTTCCAACAGATTGCATCCCCAGACACAACAGGGTGTCAGACATGGCAGCCAGAAACCCCCATCCACAATCTGCGCATTTAGAGCACCAAAGATCGGCCTTCACCATCACTGCAAGTTCAGAGGCAAAGCAACATCCCACACTGTCCATATGCACGATAATATCCAGCTTGACCCACCGGATCATGGGAAGATTTTCCTATTGTAGCTGCATGCTAAGCCATTCCCTCAAAGTTGTTGCTTAATGAGAATTTTTGAGATTTCAAGGCTACCAAGAAACCCACACAGTTGCTGGAAACTGCATTCTAATGACGACCATCCCAGCTGGGAAGCTGTTTGGTTTTGATTCGGTTTTCTGAAGCATTTTGCCATGCAGTAAAACCACCCTGTATAAAGATGCTGAAGAATTCCTGGGCAAAATTGCTGGCTGGAGGGAAAAATTTGCTTGCCTCAGATACACATTTCATCTGAAATGATCTCTCTACCTGGTCAGACTCCTAATGCCCTCCAAAGAGGATTGAGGTTTTCAGAACTGTCCCTTGCTCTCCTTTACCTGCCAGGCTCTCCTATTGCTCCAAGGCAAGGTGCAACGTTGGAGGTCTGTTCTGAGTGACAAGAAGTGCTTTGGCAGAGCCTAATGGTGCTATAGAAAAGGGATCTAATTTAATCCCATCTGAAGAATACCTGAAAGTTGGAGGAACTGGCTTTAATACTGCCAGCCAGCAAAGAAATGCTGCGCAGTGTGTGTTAATGAGAACCTGGATTTTATATCCAGCTGGAGGACAGATGGGGGATCTGGGGCTATTCCCTTTGGAGTATCAAGGGGGCCTTTTTCCAAGGGAATTGTCATCATCCCTGGTCTTTAAGCAGCTGAACACTGACCCTCAATATTCATTCAAGTCTTTAACTAGATTTCTCATTTCACTGCCAGCGCAGAGGTGATTATGCTGACCACGTGAGCAAGGTTTAGTCCTTAACACCGCTGCACAGAAATAGCAGTCTGGGGGCTTGGTGTCAATCTCTCGCCAATAAGGAGCTTGGCTGGCAGCCATGGATTGTGGGCTGAGTTCCCAGCTGGCATATAACTTGGAAGACAACCACGAGGTCTGGGTTCAATATCCAATTGCTAAGGAGTCTGGCTGACAGCCTCATTTTGTGGAATGAATCCCAAATTAATATAATTCTTTTGATACCAGACAAGGGGCATGGCCTGTTTCCAAATGCTCTAAGGGCTCAGATAAAAGCCATAGGCATTTGGTTCAGTGTGTAAATGGTATCGAGGTTGGATAACAGTCAGGATTGGGCTTAATCCTCAGATGGTGAGAAAAAGGAAAGAGCCCTGAGCTCTGCCTTCATGTGAAAAGAGAGAGCTCAAATGAGCAGGATAGCTCTGTTTTCAATCCTCGCGTGGTAAAGAGCTCACAGGACAGTAATGGTTTCTAGGAACAAGTGTAAATTGACATGGAGCTTCAGAAGAGTTGTGGGATCTGGGTTCAATCTCCAAGTGCTGTAAAGCTCAGATAATGGCCAGAGGGGCAATTTCCAAACCCTCTGTTCCAGTCTGGTGTCTGGGAAGAAACCAGGATCATATTACAGCTAAGAAAGCTGTTTTCTCCTGCTGCATAACTTGAGGTATTTTCCCTTTTGGATCAGGATGAATCCAGCATCTTCTAAAGTTTCAGAGGGAAATGGAGGTGAGCAGGGAGAGTGCTACATGTTTGAGTGAAGCAGAAGAACAGAGCAAGGGAAAATAAGACTCTGAGCACCACCTGCTCTTCTGCATCTTCTTGGCCACCCCAGATCACTGGATTTGAGCCATGGAAATTGCTCCAGGGAAAACCTGCGTACAGCTCCTCAGCATCCTCAGTGCTCAGCAGTGCCTCCACTTCTGGGTCCCCCTGGGGCCTCTGTGGGAGGCAGCTTGTCCTGTCAAGAGATGGTGACAGCCTGTGTGGCAATTCCATCTCACTGCCACCGCTTGCACAAGGGATTGGTGGGAAGCAGCGTGTACACAGTGAGTCAAGTCAGCATCTTACTTGAGTCATTCCATTTTGGATAAAGGAATGCAAATAAAATGAGCAGAAAGTATTCAAATATTATTTTGTCCAGGCATTTAAAGCTGGTCTTTTGCACAAGAAAAGGAGCAGAGGATGATGTTTTATCAAAAGCTATATATTGATCCTGTGAATGTGAAATGCGAAAAGCTTCACATTTGATAGCACTATCTTCTTGCTCTTGAGGAAATTTTAAAAATCTAATTCCAGTCTCTGTGACTCTCAGCTTCAGCTTCGAAGTCCAAATAGGATGGACCACAGCAGACAGGGCCTGATCTGTGAATGCTGCTAGAACAGGCTGTGGGTTGTGAACCCGACCTGCAGTTAGCCAGACTCCGGAGCAGAAACATCAGGCTGGATGTAGAACCCTCCAAAACGCCTTCTCAGTGTGACTACCCATTCCTAATGACCAGGGGTGCTGGAGACAAGCCCTGTCAGCACAATACCCTGCACAGGTGGTGGGCACAGCCCAGAGTTTTGCTCTTCACCCTGTGCAAAGCTGTGACTCTGGGAACAGGTTACCCCATCCCATAGAGCTGCCTTCCTCCAGGCTTTACCTATGCACGTGGAGGGAGCAAACCTGCCAGGCTTGGTAACACGGCTGCAGACATAACCCAGCTCCACTGCCAGACCTTTGCTGACAGCATGACTGTTTTATATGGCTATAAGAACAGCTATAAGCGCAGCTGTCTGAAAAGCAACAAAATCTATGATGTGTGTTTCTAAACCCAATGACAGCTGGCAGTGCTGCGCTGCAGCTCATTCCTTCTTTTACATGGTTTAGTTAAAATACTTCTCTGCTATCACCGTGATTTATCAACAAACAGCAGTTTCTGGAACAATTTAAAAGCATTCCCAAATAGGTAAGAAGTGGTCAGCTCCTCAAGCACTCAGCAAGCTCCCAAATGGCAGGCAGCTAGAGATGGACAGGGTTGGCTGATGGGAGGACTAAATACCCTCCCTGGCCATCTCACAGGGAGGACAGGGCTGTGAATCCCATTGGGATGGGAAGCATTGAGGCAGGGGTACCTGGGCAGCTGCAGAGCATTACCCACAGATGGGAGAATGGTGATTTATAGAGTTTAAAGCTGGCTTCAGGTCCAAACATCAGCCATTTCTGTGCTGCTAGGACAGGTGACTTGGTCCTTGCACAGGGCTGCTCCCTAGCCACATGGAGGGGGACCTCCTGTGACTGAGTCTGAGCTCTCAGGCATGGGAAGCCCTGTGCAGCCCAAACCCACAGGGGCACATTCCAGATAATGCCATAGCTCGCTGTTCAGCTGGATGTTGTAACACAAGGCAGAGCGAGAAGGCAAGAACTGTACCTTGCCTGTCCCCTTGCTCACCTCCTCCTGCCAGCTGTAGGGCAGGTGACAACAGCCATGATGGGAACTCACACAACCCCGTGCATGACTTGCTGCTCAGGCAAAATGCATCCATGTTGTTCTTTCAAGCTGCCACAGTTATAAGGCAGAGGTTTTCTTTAGAAATACTTTTTCTAGCAGCACCTGAAGCACGAACAGTACAGCAAGAGGGTAGATGTTTTCAGCACTTCTCTGCAAAAAGCAAGCTGGGCAGCACAGGCTGAGTAACACCCTGTGCAGATGCTGCATGGCTAAATAGGATTGAAAGATGCACAGGTACAAAGCATGCTTTTAACATGTTCATTTAATCTTGGTAAAATGCTTAGCCCAGGTAGGCTGTGCAGCTACCTCACCAATCCCCTTCAGCCCAGCCAGCAGCTCCCATAGTCCACTTTTTGCTGCCTAAACTGCTGTCACATGGCAGATACACAGCTTAATTCAGAAGAGCCTCATGCAGGGATGCAAGCCAGATCCACCCCACAGCATCCCTGGAGCCACAGAAGGAGCAGAGCCTTGTACCAGGCCCTTTGCCTCCCACCCCCCAGATCTCTGGCTGCTCCAGAACAGAGTGACATTGATCAGTCATGCGAGGAGGCTGAACTACCACATCGGGAACAAATTCAAACCAAGGACTTTAGTGTTGCCAAACCCCAACATTCAAAAATCATGAGTCAAACTCACAAAAATCACGGGACTGGCTCAAGAAACCTGGTTTTAACATAATTTTTGCTGCCTGCTGTTTTAAAAAATTTGGGGTGCCTTTATAAGATGTTTTTGAGCTGTTCTACTTCCAGAAGAGTTAAAATCTGGCTTGTTTGTATTATTCCTTTTAGGCAGTTGATGTGCAGCAGAACGACCAGTTTACAAGTTGTTTGACTGCCTTTCCCATGGCTGGGGACAGCAGCTGGTGGCCAGGGATGGCAGGGGCATACCTGAAGTCCCCCAATGCCTGGGTGCTGCAGCAGAAACACTCTGCTGCTAAACAGATCTGGCCATCTCCTCTTACAATCCCTAAGGAAGCAAACCCAGAATCCACAAAAGTCAGGTGCTTTATTCTGTGGATCTGAGTCAGTGTTTCCTATCGTGCAAGGAAGCTGCTGAAATCTTGTGTCCTGGTCCTGGCACATCCTCTCCTCATCCTCTCCTGCCTGCTGACCCCATTCTTGCCATCAACCATCCCTGGCTGTTCCTACTCTGCGGAGCAGCTGACTTCCCTGGGAGGAAGAGGGAGTGACTATGGCTCTCTGCACACTTTGTGAGCTGGGCATCTGGTATTTTTCAAAACTCTGAAACATTTTAACGGAAAACTGTCTTTAAAAAAAAAAAAAAAAAAAAAGAACACCCAAAACCCCAACCAAAAAAACAACACATAAAACCGGAAATGTTTCAATCTGAAATCCTTAATTAAAACCACACTCTTTAGTACATAAAGAAGGAAGTTAAAACAGAAATGTACTTTTGCACATTACAGACAGCATTATAATAAACACAGAGCTCTGCCAAGAAAGAGGCATTTTCAAGGCCAAAATAGATGCCTCCAGCTGCACTCGGATAATGTCAGAGGGCTCATCTGCAGTGCCGAGTGTGGCTGCATTTGAACACAACAGTGACTGACCAAGCTTGGCGGGTGAGGAACATGGCAATTACCAGCTCAGACAGTGAGTGCTGCAGCAAGGACCACAACCCACGGGGGTCAAAGCTCCAGTGATTCCCACAGATCCCACACCCGGGTCTTAATCTGTCAAATATTTGAAGGAACTGGCCCTGGCTCTCTCTGCTCCTCTGGGCTCACAGATATAGCTCAGCTCGAGGGACCCAGTTTGGCAGGAGCTCTCCCTGGCTAATCTTTGGGGGAATCTTGTACCAAAGCACACAGGGTGGAGTCTGAACCTGATTTTGGAGGCACAGATAAATGGCTGGAAAAGGCAGCATCGTTAGCATGATGTCCTGCACCAGGGAGCCTGGGACACACATGTGGAGTGCACAAGTCAAACCCAGTGCCTCAGCTGGACAGATATTTTATAAAGGTACCCACTGTCAGCTTAAAATCTGCTGCAATTATGGAAATCAGCCTACCCCTGTGTGAAATTTTGCAGTTATTTAGCATCCATGATCAAAATAGGCACCTGGCTTTGACTCCAAACTTACCTGTTTTGCCTTTCTAGTGACTGGATCTTGCTATACTCCTGCTCTGCTACGTTTTTGTTTCTTGTGGACAGCTCAAGATTAAGGTCAAGCCTCCTCTAAACACACTTCCATTAAGCTGTATTTGTTGCAGGTCTTCAGCATCTTCACAGTAATGCAAGATGTTCCAAGCTTCCAATCAATTATTTGGCTCTTTGCTGTCCTACAAGCGTTACCAAGCTCTGTCAACAACACCCTGCTATGTGGCGCATTTAGGATCTCATGAACTAATTGATTTGCTGGGAGAGGACAGGTCTGCTCAGACTCCTTCTCCTCTTCACCAGCTGCAGAGCCAAAGCAGTCTTGTCTGCACGTAAGTGCCAGGAGAACAAATGAGACACATTTAAACAACTACAACAATTGGCCTCACACATGCTTCATGGAAAGATTGTTGGAGGGGAATGCTGATGTGAAATTATGTCACCTGCTTAGGAAACAGAAGAAGGAAATAGGAGGGTTGATCGGGGTTTTTCGTATGAGGACTATTTTGGGGTTCAAAGAGAGGTGAGAAACAGACTCTGTGCATGACTCCAGGGACAAAGAAAAATAAAAGGAGCACAGAAGATGTCCCACAGAGCTGTCTTTTTGAGTGTCTGACTAAAGCAGCAAAAATAACTAGAGTTGGTAGGAACTGATAATTTTAATTACCATGTTATCTGCTAAAGACAGAGCAGGACAGGTCCCAGACACTCCAAGCTGTTGGAATGCATGAGCTGGAGAAGGGAAAGTAAAAGGGGAGGGGATGTTTATTACTTGAATATTATTGATATAGAAAGTAGCTTAATAGTCCTAAAATTGAAGTAAATTTGAGTGCAAGTGGTTACAAAACCAAAAAGCCCAGCAATTTAAGGCAGTGAAGGAATAAGAAAAACGTATTAAATATAATGTATTTCCAAAAAAGCAAATTTGAACAAATTCAGGGCACAGGTCAAGAGGATCTCTGGGGAAGGGAGTTTAAGACAGCATTTCCCAACAAGTGAGACATGGAGAGGCAACAGCTGTGCTGTGGGTCAGGGGAGGGAGCAGCAGAAAGAACAGCAGAAAAATACCCTGCAAATACATACAAATAAGAGGAAAAAAGAGGAAAATATCAATTGGTAACTCAGTGCAAAAGCATAAGCAACACAGAAACAGCTCTTTTCTTTAGTTGTCATTGAGACAATTAACTGTGACATGACTGTTAGTTACATTAATCTGAAGTGTGAAAGAGCAGCAGACCTGAAGAAGGAACAGAACAAATGAAAGACCACAGAAGTGCTTAATAATCACTACGAAGTCTGTGTCAAATTGTTTTGCCAAATACAGAAGATTCATATGTATTCAATAAATACCTTTTCTGCATTTTTAATCCAGAATTTTGCCACTAACAGCATGACCTCTTACAATAATTCTGTATTTTGCTGAAGTGGTTTTACTCCTGGTACACCGAGATTGTATTTATTGCTTTACCCCCAGGGCACAGATGCATCCCCAATACTCTCAGCTTGTGCAATGGAGTGCAGTGGAGGCATCACCCGAGCAGGTTCATTCTTTCAAGGTGAGCAGGGAGGAACAGGCATGACTCATAGCGGTGTAAGCATTCAAGGAGCCTTGGGTGAACTCCCCTGAAGCTCCAGACCTCTTTATATTCCTGGACAATAACCCAAAGCCAGCCCAGTCCTGTGGATCAACACTGCAGGTATATGGACTTGGGTGGGATGGATGTTAAATTTCACAGCAATCAGCTTGCAGGCACTGCTGCCACACAACTCCTCCACACTGGTTGGAGCTGCTGTCCTGGCAGCTCCAAAGTATCATCCATTAATGGCATGATGGCTAGAGGTGGATGTCAAAACCAGAGGGAGCCACGTAGGCAGAAGAGGCAGAGGAGAGCACGACTCTCTCGTAGTATGTGGGACTCAGCTAAACACACAGCAAAAGGCTGTGAGTTACTCCACTCAGAGAATGGGTTTAGGTGTCAGACATCAGCTCTTTTCATGAGCAGATCCTCTGCATGGCTTTTAATATGTGTACCCAACTGCTGAGTGACCTACAGCACTGCCCTCCCTCCTGCTCCCCTCTTACTACTGAAACACAAATCCTTCAACTGAAAATACATCAAACTCTGCAGCTAAAGAGTCATATTAAAATCAAGTATATGAGGTGCTGGTTTAAGTTAATGGTGTCATTGGCTTGCCTTCTGGGAGAGGGATCTGAGGTTTTTGCAATATACTTGTCAGACTTTTCAAATAACTCAGCTAAACAAATAACCACAGTTAAACCTCTGAAAGGGATTCTGCCCCCAGCCAGAGGTGACAGCCTTCTCGGGGATAAAGGTTGATCTAAAAAAGCGTAATTTCTCAGGGTTTAACTGACTATCTTACTGGTTAAGTAAATGGTTTTATTTCTGGATATGGCATAATCTCTGCTGAGAAATAAATTCATGGAAAATATTAAAATCTACTTGTTAAAATAAATTCCCCCCCATACTGCTTGGCAGTCTCTAATTAAATAATTCTACCCGAAAATCCCATCGACTCAGATTACTCATGGGATATGCCCACTAGCTCCCACCTTTGGTCAATGGGAACCATGTGGGCTGCATTAGGAGAGGGAAGTGCAAGAAAAGGTGAGCCCGGTGAAAGGCAGATGGACACACCATGGCATGCTAGGGGGGATTAAAGGAAGACACCAAAGGAGGGATGAAAGCTTCTAACAGTGGAGAACAGGAAATTTTCTCTGTCTGAGGAAGGTTATGGGCTTGCTCTGAGCAGGAAGGAAGGTGTTAGCAGCTGGAAGAAAAGACTGTCTTGTTCTGAGAGGAAATGCTCCAAAAGCATTTACTTTCCAGATTAGCAATGACCTTGCCCCATTTACTGCTGAGACTGTAGATGTTGGAAGCCTCATCCTGCAAAATGTGGCTTGTTGTGCATTATTGTACAGCTGACAAATGCTCCACGTTGTGAGCTGAGAAATATGCTCACAGCACTCAGAAATGACTCAACAGACTCTCACTCAGATTTCAGGTCATCTCTTCAAACCCTCAGTCTGAAACTTTAGCATAAGAAATTCCTATTTAAAGAGAGGTGATAGAATACAATTATAAAAACTCAAACCACAGACCAAGGGTTCCACATGATCTTGTGCTATGTCAGCACCAGGGGGACAAACAGGGCAAGCATCTGGACACCAGGAGGACAAATCAGACACTAGGATCACCTCCTGGAGAGAAAACAGAGAGACAGAGGGTGCCCAGGATGAAAGCAGCAAACTCGGGCAGCCTCAGTCTCTTCCCAGCAGCACTGACGAGATCTGGTGGTGATGTGCTGCTGTGCAACACAGCAGCTTTGATCACAAAGACCAATGGCAATGAAGAAGCAGATATCTCTAATGATTAAGGGAGGAATGTGAAATATTTTATGCACATATGTATAGAAACAGGCTCTATCTTTCTAGAGCACTTTTGGGCATCCAACTAAGAAAGGCACAAAGGCAGCACTTGTGTTAGAAGAGGTGGCAGCAGCATGAGAAAATTTATTAAGATGTCAGGCCCTAGTTGATAATTATTTCTTTCAGGTGAATTTTTCTGGTACTCCTCCAGTGCTGACAAGTCCTGGGATGGCAAAGACAGCATAAGCCCATAGCTATCAGAGGATCTGGAAAACTCTTCACTCAAATACAATCTAAGCACCACAAAGACAGAGCAGAAGGGCATCCCAGCCTCCAGAGTGCCCTGGAGGAGTTTAGGAAGTGCTGTTGATAACCATGCTCCAGGAAGGCATTGCCTGGGACATTGCACCAGTGCTGGGTTTTAACTACTGTGTTTCCTGTATATTCCATTTCCTGACACAAGAGGTGCTGCAAGTCCTATCAGTGATGATTCCCCACTTCTCAAAGGATGGAGATCTGCAAAGTTTCCTTAGCCTCTAATGGCTCCTTCCCAAGGACAGACTCACTAGGAGGTGCAAGCTATTGGCAGCTCAAGGGCCCAGAGGAGCTGTTGACCGTGTTTAGGCCATGATCCAGAAGACTTGATTTCATCCAGCATGAGAGGAGCTGCTTTATTTATTCTAATGGTCTGATGGTGAGGGAGGAGTGCTCCCTGGCTGCCCACGCCAGCCCTGTTCCAGGCAAGAGGTCCAACACACAGCCCTTCTCCAGAAAACACTGCTCACAGGGACAAGGCACCCATCCTCATGTGCCACCTGGAAGCAAAGTTTCAGCAGACTCATGCTGCCTCCCAAGAGACATTTAATCTCTCAGACCTGTTGTCCGACACTCTATGCCTTTGCCAGCCAGGTGAGTCCACATGAGTGCTCCACATCATGCTGGAGGACTGTTTGAACCTCTCTTCTCCAGCAATGGCCAAGAGGAGACACCTGGTGAAGAGCACAGGGAGGACAACCACACCTCCAGGAATCAGTGGCACAGGGTAGCAAAGAAACAAGGCATCAGGAGGCTTACTTCCCAAATAAAAGCAATAGTAAGAGCCAAGACACAATGACAGCCCTGGGACATCACATGCACGATGAATATGATGAAACCCAACTCAGAGTAACCTGCTGTGCCACCCAAAGGTCTGAAAGCAAGATGTCCTAGCTCACATAAAACAGTGAGAGTCTGCTGAACCCTCAGAACAGACTCATGCCAAATTACAAATAAAGATCCAAGAAGACTTGACACAATACTGAGGCAATGACTAGAGAAATGACTTATGAAGTGCACAGTGAATGCCTGCAGGGCTGACCAAATGGAGGAGAAGCTTTTAAGAGCTGCAGAAGCTTTCCAAAGGAACAGAATCTGAGGAGTGCCAATTCGTGTCAAAGATTTTCCATCTGCACACAAATAAATAAATAAGAAAGACGGAAGCAGACAGGGAGAAATCTGTGTTGTCCATCACAACCCCATGTGGGTGTAGCTCCTCCAATGCAGTCTGTGCTGAACTCCAGCAAGACTGAAGTGTTGCAGATGGCCAGCAGTAGTCATCAGCACGGGTCTGAGTTACAATTCATAGGTCCAATTCTGCCTCTGAAATGAATACTGTGTCCTCTACATGTCCAAGGTACTCCCCAGACCTGCACAGCACTGATCTGCCAGAGAGGGAGCAGCAATGTTCCTCAGCTACAGTGTGGTTTGAGAGCCCAGCAAGAACAAGGAAGCAAGGAAGGAAGAAGTAAGACAATAAGCAGAAGGGGAAAATAAATAATTTTCCATGGCCAAGCCATGACATCTCAGCTCCCATTAACTCTACTCCTGCTCTCCACAGCACCTTTGCATAAGGACACCAGCCTTGCCACCCACCAACACATCCATGGAGGGAGCAGAGTGGGAGACATGGCAGGCAAAGAGGGGACAAAGGCAAGCCAAAGAGTGCGGGAGGGAAAAAATATTTTGGGGTTTATCTTTCACACAAGATTCACAACATTCCTCAGAAAATTTAATTTTGCTGTCCTGTTCTTGTTTGCTAACCAGAACCAATTTAATTTTAAAACAACACGCAGAGCCAACAGGGGAAAAAACATTTTGCAATGGCTCTTCGCTCCTACTTGGAATGGCAAGCACAGCTTAACTCGTTCGGCTCTCGCAGTTGCAGCACCAGCTCGTTGGGAGCTGACCCAAGAAGCCTCTGCCTGGGAGGAAGAGGGAACTCACAGTTGCCCATAAATGATAGAATAAAAATGGGTTTTTTTTGAGCAACTTGACAGATCCCACTCCCCACATCTGCGGGGGCTGGAAGTGGTGGGAGTGAGGAGCAATTTGTTGCATGGACCATCTTCCTGTAGCCCTGTCTTTCCACCCAACAGCTCACTCCAAGGTTTGTAGAAAAAAATGTCTTGTTGCTGCATTTTAAAAATAGCAGAAAGCTCCTATTCCTCTTCTACTACCAAGAACTTGCACATTTCTCATATCAGCATGTGAGTCTTCTGTGTTTTGATGCGTTGTTGTGACAGTTTGGTAAGCAATCTGATAAAAACCAAGAGCTTTTCAAAGGCAAGGTTAACACACTCATGTGAGACCTGGCTTGTCAGAGAACACCAGAAACTCCAAACACGTTGCTTCTGCTTACCATCTGCATGAGCTTATTCAGACTAAAATAACAAAGTGTGTTTCCTGATCTCCATCAACGTAAATAGAGCCATTAAACTGCAAGGCTGTTTACATTCTGGGAAATAGTCATTGCATTCATCCTGATTGCTCCTCATCCTGCAGCCCCAGCGTCCCCACACTGTGCTAGCCGTGGCTCTGCTGCAGCCCATAACCCCACTGACCACCAGCTAACACCAGGCATTGGGACCTGCCATGTCTGTGCCAAAACCAGCGGAAACCCCTTTGCAAATATTGTATGCTGGTGTCCAAATTTGGTTTTATAACTAGAAACAAGGACACACTTGAAGGATCCAGCCCTCCCAGTTGTAGTATCTGGCAGGCATAGAAGTGGGAACATTCACATTTTATAAAAGAAGATCTTTTGGTAGGTAAAATCATAAACATTAGAGCAGAAAAAAAAACCCTGGAGCTTGCCAGTGGCGTGCTTACAATAGCTCTGTCTTCTGCGTCATGCAAGGACCAACACTCCAACACAAGCACATAGAGATTGCCCAGCCTCCATCCCAGAGGATTTACGTCCTGGAAGAGGAGGGGACGGTGCCATCTGTAAGCTGTTGCATCCCAGAACATCAGAGCCAAAGGCTGCTCTCTTTTGGCCAAGGCACCCCATCTGCTCATAAGAGGAGCACTGAGAGCAAGTATTACCCAGCCCTATGGGGGTCTGACCACACCAATCAGCACCTGTGCACCCATATGGGCACGGGGCTCCTGGGTACTGACAGGGACATTTACAGAGTTCCTGGGAACATGTGCCATTCTGGATGCTGGCCTGCACTGCTAGATTCCCTACAGCCCTAATAGGTGCTCCCTGTAAATGCGGGAGACTGTTGTTCTTTGTTGGCCTAGCTTCACCTGCAGAATTGTCAGGAATGAGAATTCCACATTTGGAAATAATAACAAAAGGATAAAACTGGGCAAATAATGATGCAGGCCAGGTCACACATTCCCATTTTATTAGACTCAAACCCTCCTGAAATTCCTCGTATCTGTGTGTAATAGCTAAGTGCAAATATTTTCTAGAGGACATTCTGTTTCACAAAATGGAGAGGCTCTGTTTCTGTGAGGGTTACATCATAAATTATCCATTATAAGTGTGGCAGATTTTGCCTTTATGCTCTCTTCATAACAGCTCTGGACCTGCCCTTGTGGCTCTGCTTGGCCAGCCAGCTCTGCAGTTCCACAGATCCATCACAAACATTCACCTCTGCAGGGCCAGAGGGTCTCTGTGTTACCACTCTTCACAGCTCCTGTCCTTGTCTCAGTCCCAGATGAAAATATCCCTCTCCTTTTTTGCATATGGCTCTTCCCTACCCTCTCCCTCTGCTAGCAATTAACTCACTGGAGAATTTGTGAACCAGAATGAAAGACAGCATGGAAGATAAAATGTTAGTCTCATTCCCCACTGTCCTGATGGGGACAATGCCACTCTGCCCAGCCTTGTGCTGACTGGCAGTGTGCAGCAGGAAGCCCAGTGAGTGTGGACAAGGCTAAGGAAGAGAGGAGTGTGAGTGCATTTGGTTTAGCTGCTGATGTTCTGCCAGTCGTGTCACATGTAATCATATAACGATGGGGCTCCTGAAACCCAGCTCATCAGCATTTGCTTTTACCTTGACTTTGAAGGCATTTGTACCATGCAGGCACCGTTCTTAAAATAGTGAAGCAAACATGGATTTGCACTTGCATTCGAGCAGCGGTGAGGTGGGATACGCTGCGGGAATGGCATTGCCCCAGGCAGAGCCAGGATGTCCAAGGGAACAATCCTGCCTTGATTCAGAGCTGTTAATCACATCCCAGGAACCACTGCAGGTTCTAGAGTTACACACCCGCTGGGAGACAGGCTTTCATCACAGACCTGTAATTAAAGGGAGATGTCAATGTTGCATGCTAATAACTTGGAACATCAGTTCTCCTTGGAACATCAGTTATACTAGGAGTTCAGCGAATTAAAAAATGTAAGTATTTTGATAGAGCTCATCAGTTAACATACCAACTTTAACTCCAAATAAATCAAGAAGGTTTGATGTTTTTATGCCAAGGTATTTCTGCAGAAATAGAAAGTACCTCAGTGTTAGCACAGAAAATATCAGCCACAAACCAGGCAGGCACAGCATGTCATCACGGAGCACCTTACTTGTCTCTCTGCATCTAAAACAGTTAAAGGATTACTCAATACCTTGCACAATAAAATCTAAGTATCATTACAACCCCTCAGGTTTGCTTCGTGGGGAAGATAGAGTGAAAAAGCTATGCCTGTGGCTAGACGGTGTGTTTAATCATGTCCAGCCCTTTCCATTTGAGGTGTATGTATCAAGTGTCTGTCCAAACAGGAAGGACGCACACAGGGATAGTCAGAACAGCTGAAACTCACGCAGCTAAGAAGGAAAACATCTCCCAGTTGTGCGTGGGTTGGCTCTGAGCATCAGGAAATACACAGAAGACAATGCCCAGGGACAGGGTGATCTCAGCCATGGGATGTGCTTGGGCATGCTGCAGGGGTGTCACTGAAGAACACTTCGGGTCAGGGATGGACAGAACACCATCCCATGCACAGGCTCAGACCTGCCCAGAAGACACCTAACCCAGATGGGAGAGGTGAAAGCAGCAGCCCTGAGCTGTTCCCAAGTGCACGGCAATGTTTCATTGTCAAAAGGGCTGTGCTGGCCAGAAATGTTACTACATTATTCAGCATTAAAAAACATTTTCCACTTAAGAACAGACATAAGTTTGAAGCCAGTGTAAAAGCACCCTCTCAATCAGTAGTAACAATGGCATCATTCAGTTCTGCTGATGCTTCAGGAGAGATCAGTACTTCTGCCTGTATGGTTTTAATAAAAGCAGCCAAACAATCCCAGGATGGGCTCTCTAGAAAGTCCTGTGGAGGGTTTGTGCACTTGAAAAAGGAGCACAGGATTCATGGCAGCTGAGGTGGTACTTGTGTGAACACAGCTGCCCTGGGATAAAGATGTTCCCAGAGTAAGCTGAAGCAGTACAGAGCTGTAGACAGACAAGCCCCTGGAGAGACACAAGAGAATTATGGAGTGTTGAGCTAATTAGGTTCACAGCCTTAATTATTGGAGCACTACAGCTGATAATGCAAAACCAGCCTTGTAAACAAGCTTCTATTTTCAGCCACTCATGCCAACAACTTTCTTCTGAAAGCATCTGCTGCACAACTCAGACTTGTCACATCCCAAGGGCACATTTTGCAGAGTGTAAAGAGGTGCTCTGAAGCCCTATAATATCAGGTAATTAGAGCAAATGAGATCTTGACAATTGCCATTTTTAAACAAATAATGAAAACATGATGGAGCATTTCAAACTCATATGCGGGCTGGAACATGCATGGCTTAAGTGCTGGCTGAAAAAATACCCAAAAACATGTGAATTTGCTTTTATAGATGGCTTGCAAACCCTCAGCTTCTCTTCAGAGCATCCTCCTTGAGATCAGAGGACCAGGAGGCAGGGTTACACACTGACCCTCTGCTATCCCCGGAGAACATAGATAGCCATAGCCTCACACCTTAACTGGTCCCATCCTGCCCACACTAAAACTTTGTAGAGGCTCTGAAGGAGGAGGAACCATCAGATCACCTTGTCTGACCTCCTGTGCATCACACACTATACTATTTCACCCACATATACATGTGCTGAGCCAAATAACTCAAATTTGGCTGAACCATAGCTTCTATAAAGGCAGCCAGACTGAATATGAAGTATTACAAGATGAAGAGAAACCACCTTTTTTTTCTTTCTTTTCCTTAGGTAGTTTATGTAGCTGGCTAAATATTTGTGTCCCAGTTCTAATTGGAATTCTTTGGGTTTGGCTTCCAGACCCTGACTCTTGTTCTGCCTCTAGTTATTAAATCAAGAGACCTTGCAGTATATTATGCATTTTTTTTTCGTGAGACCACACAAATCAAGTCACTTTTTAGTTGTTTTTTTTGATACACTGAACTGCCCAAATTGGTGAAGGCTCCTTCACAAGAAGGACCCAATACTTCTCGGTACCCAGTGAAGTTCCCTCCCCTCCACCACCTTCACTCATCCAGGTGAAACAGCAAATTGAATGAGTTTAATATCAATCTCAAATGGTGCATGGAGAGCCCAGGGAAGAAGAAGTAAAGAATAAAGACAATTCTCAGTGATGAGGGAAAAGCAGGGGAGCATGGAGATTGCACCAAACTCTGTCCTGTAGAAGGCCTAAGCTTCCAGTTACAGCAACACCCAAAGAGCCATTCCTGTTCACAGGAGAGTCACAATTCAATGCAGAGAAAGTGGTCCTTGAAAAAAACCTCAATCCATACAAAGCTCAGGAAAGGTCATCACACCATTGAGGCTGTCATCCCACACAGCCAAATGTACCTCCTAGAGCCACCTTCATTGAACTCAGTAATGTGAATTTTACTCAATAGCAAAAAGCATCAGATTTTAATTTTTTTTCTTAAATGGAAAACAAATGATCCACTTTTATATTGCTGCCCACTCAGTGAAGCATTAAATGTTTCCTGGGATAGGGTGAAAGCAATGATGTAAGGTTTTGGGAGCCTCAGACATGGGGCAGCTGGAGTAACTGGACTATCATGAGCTGTCAACATGTGAACAAAGATATCAACTATGAGATGAGATTCTTGGGCATTTAAATACACACTTCACAATTCCCAGAGAAGACAGTAATTTATGACTCACCCAATTATCCCTGTCTCATGATGGTGTATAGCAGAAACATTAATGAGGGAACCAGAGCTAAGGGGAGACAAAAATGGGCAGATCTCCACATAGACAGGAGATGATATGATATGGCATTCATGATGTTCCAGCACCCACTTAGGAGAACCTGAGCTGAGTAAATGGGGGGAAGAAGTTAGAAGAGGACCAGGTTGCATATTTCTGCTGTGAGTAGCAGTTTGAAGAGCAAGAGAAGCCAAGATGCTGCACTTCAGTCCTGGGAGAGTGTCAGTGACTGATAAATCAAGCTCAGATCTCCAAGATACTGCAAACTTCAGGGCAAACCTGCTTTTTAAATGATGATACATTTTGTTATTTCGTACTGTCACTCTACCATTGTAACACAGGGTTAGGCAGCTTAATGAAATAACTTGTCACTTAAGCCCTGCTTAGTGCTAAACCTGAGCTCAAGGCTCTTCACCACTAACCCCACCCACCCTACATCCCAGATAAGTCATGTCAGATGAGATGCAAGCACACTGCCCTGTCCATCCTGCACAGAAACTTGGGGGGCCTGTCCCTGCCAAGGCCACACCCCAGTGATAACTGTGTCATTATAATTTCTGTGCATCTTTTATTTGACAGCACTTTCCAACTTAACTCTGGCCAACCTCCCCACTCAATTGCAAGGATTTAGTCATTAAGAAGTAACATGAACTGGCAGATTATGGGAAACATCTTTCCTGGAAAAGATTAGCTGAGTTGCTTAATAAATAACATGATAGCAGAGAGGGTGTTTAAGATTCAGGGGTCATGAGGCGCTTGTTACATCACAAAAGCTTTTTCAGGTTCTCCTGGACCTCCTAAAGAAGCCACTTAAGAAACAGGTATGAAATCAGTAAGTCACAAAACAGCAGAGCTATGTGCCTTCCTAATTTTAAAGCAGAGGGCAAACACCATGAAATAAAGAGATTCAGGGTTGGTTTTATGTGCATTTCTTATACAGAGTGGGTGTGAGGGCCATGGATGGAGCAGACCCTGGGGTCTGTGGCACAGTTCTTCCTTAGCAGCATAGGGAAACACTTGGGACACAAAGAAGCGATTCCAAAATCATCAGTGTCAGCAGGGACAGAACAGCAATTTTAATTTCAATCATGACTTTTAATTAAAGGAAGCACTAACGTTACAATGAGAACCTCATACACTCAAAGCACGGGAGGTATCTGCCTCCACACTGCTTGAACAGAAACTTCCTGCAGACACCAGGAGGCACCAGCATCCTGACAGGGATGAACTTCTGCGGGTGACGCTCGCAGTGCACAAATGGATACCTAGGAATTAGCTTTCTCCAGCTGAGCAAGCACAGCTTTTTCCTAAGCATGAGGTTTCTATTTGTATGTAGTCTCCTATATCCCTTCATTTTCTCCCAGGCTTTCTGCGGTATGAATATCTTCACTAGCTGTCATCTTTTTGCCCTCTATAATGCTGCCAAAGACTTGTACCTGTCTGTCACTCATTAAGTTACTTGAAGTAAAACCTTGCTTTTACTTGCAGTAAAACCTTGCTGGTATCCTCAGAATACGATATCCCCTCCTTCCCCCCCATGTGTGTATCATAATCCAGGGGAACTGGAGCAGCTCCCATGTGCCCAAGCAGCCCCTAGCTATCACTGCAAGCACGAGCCCCAAGGCTCCCCATCCTATCATTATTATCTCAAATACCATCACACCTGGACTGCCCTGGAAGGAACACTCTTTTGCATATGATGCCCAGCTTCTCTCTGAGCATATCAAGTTTCATGTCTGTCTCTAGTTAGCTTTACTCTGAGACACTTGGATGCTAAGCAAGTTGAAGCCTGCACATCTGCTGGGATGAGAGATGCACTGTGGCAGCTAAATCCCCAGGGTGCACACAGTCCATTTGTCTTTTCCTGCAGCAAGCTGAAGTGAGGACATGCCATAATACCTAGTGCTATTCTCCTCTCATCTCTCCCACCACCCTGTCCATTCAGTGAGAGAAACCCCTCCCAAGGATAGAAACCCATGGGAGCTCAAGTCCCAGCCCTAACACAGGCTGTTTTTAACTTTCTGTTCATAGATCCTGTCAGTGGGAGCAGGACTCCCCCAGTGCCTGAGGAGGGGGCTGCCAGAGAACTGTGCTCGCATGCCAAGAGTTGACAATCCAAACAGCATGAAACCAAAAGGTGCTGAAGTGGCTGGCACTGAATTATGGTGTTGGAGGCTCTCTTCCCTCAGAAGGCACTTCAGGGAACCCGTGCCATGGAGGGTTCCCCATCCCCAGGCACCTCCAAGCTTCAGAGCCATGCAGACAGGCAGGAGGCAGCACTAATGCCACTGTGTGCCAAAGCACATGGCGCTGCTCCAAGCCTACAAAAGCCACCAGCATGGATCTGCTCTCCAAGGTCTCAGTAAGCATTTCTGCAAAGCATAAACTCCTTAAACCTCATGTTTCTGGAACTTAAATCTGCCATTTTAAAGCAGCTTAAATGTGATGTGAACACTAATAAAAAGACCATCCACCAGCTCTGCTGCTGCAAAACAGCTGGCTTTGAAGCTGGCTAATTCACTTAGCAGAAGCTCAGCCTTGCTGTGCTCTTGAACAAGGACAGAGGGACTGCAGGAGCACCACTAACAACGACCTATCTAGGTTGTTTCTATAAACTGCTCAGGGCACTAACAAGTTCAACAAAGAGAAAAGCACATGTATTTTCCTGGGGCAAAGGCAATGTGAGCAGCCCAAGTGCATGAGGTAACTCACACATGAGCTTTTTAAAGCAGTGGCTGTGACCATTTCTGGGGTTTGGGATGTGATTGCCCCAAGGGAACACATGGCTGCATGACACACAGCCCTTTGCTGGGATTCACACTCTCTAGAATTCACTGAAGCTAAAGCTTTCATTGCATTTTCACTGCATTTCAGGGCTGGATAATTATATAGATATTAATAACACTTAAGAGTTAAGTACGATATGCCTATGAAAAGGTAATCAAATGTCATGCATGAATCAAGAAACTACTAGAGGTTCATTCAAAGAAGGCTGAGGAAATTGCAAAATAATTATCTTTGGAAGGAAAGAGGAGATGCCCTTAAACATTAACAATTAGCAATATGTACTTGCACATCGAGAAACCTTACATCAGTAAATTAAATCAGGGCTGGTGCTTGGGAGACGGGCACAGCTAGCTCAGAGGTGGGCTTCTGCTGGGGCTAAAATAATCTGTGTCCAGATTACAGGCCAGAAAAGCAAGAGGGGATGGATATGACCTAAATTAGGCATCACCACCTTGGTGTTGGAGGCATTCCTGCATTGATACAGCAGAGGATTGAATTCTGCAGATACACAGTCCTGGGCTGAGGAGAGAAAATCACATCAAGGAGGAGATTGGAGGCCAGGAGTGGGGAGGAGACACAGCTAATACTGCTGAAGGCTGGCTATGCTGTGCTCACAAGAAGTTCCTGCTGATCTTCTGCCCCAGCCACCCTGTGACAGTGGTGGGTGTGGGTGGTGACAGCAGCACTTCTTGCTCTCAATCAGAAGCCTGTATGCCCCTGTCCCACTGTGGGGTCAGCTGTGGGACAAGGCATCTGTAGATGCAGCCACCAAACAACTTCTGCTTGCATGGGATTGGTGTGCATGGTGCCCATCACATGGATTTTACTGAAGAGTTTTCCTGAAAGGTGACTGAGCCTTCAGCACCGTCAGAAGAACACACCCCTGATCTGCCCAGCTCAACAGAAATAATGACTGAGGGTTTGTTTGTGGAGTAACCTCCACATCCAGGCATTGCACTAAATCACCCTCCTGGTCAGTTTGCAGCATGGAGAAAGCAGGCTACAGATATGGCTATGGCAGGGTGTGTTACTGCAGCCAGGATGCATTTCTGCACCCCATGTGGTGACACTGGAGTCCTCTTGTAATTGCACATTTTTCTGCATTGCACTGGCCCCTTGGGATCCTGGGCTGGGAATGAAGAAGGAAGAGATGCTACAGCACTTGTCAGAAAAGATTTCCGGATGCAGGCTTTGATCACAAGGAAGAAAGGGCAGGTTGGGACATTTATGCAGGAAACAAATCCCCAAAAACAATCTCATAGCAGTGTGAGGAACAATCTTTTTTCCCTCTGAGCTCCACACAGATCACCAGGGAAAAAGACCCAAAAAGTAACCCCCAGAAAAAGCATAAACTCTGGTAAATTAAATGTAAGAGCATAATAAAGCAAATAAAAAAGATTTTAAGAAACAACTTACTAAAGCCTTTAAAACTAATAAAAGCTTTTTTCAAACACATCAAAAGGAGGAAGACTGCCAGAGTCTGTAGAGCCAGAAGATGGCTGAGGCAGAAAGATAAGACGACAGCAGAAAAGTTAAATTAATTCTTGGCATGTGTACGAAACAGCTTGAGAAGGTTTCCACAGCAGAGCCCTGCTTTATGTGGGATGAGCCAGAGGAATGTGTCCAGCTTCAGCACCAGCCACAGAGGTGCAGAGACAGGGGCTTGTGGAGCTGAGCAGGACAGGGGAGCTTTGGTCTCTGCTCCTCATGGCAAAGGGAACAGCAGAGCCAGGAAATCACAAGGTGGAAATATCAACTCATGCAGCCAGTGCAGCTTCCCCCCCACCATATGTAATTAGGCAGAGGACCTCATTACCAGAAGGGCTCTGAGGGTGGTACAAGGCAGGATGGATTCCCTGGATTCTGAGATGAATGAGTAGGAAGAAATACACCATCAGCTTTAGGTGATGCACTGGCAATTCCAGGCAACTCTGCTGCCCAGGCTCTCTGTTAAAGGGAAGAGATGAAGGACATCCCTCTCAGGGACAGAGAACAGTCCCTAGGAGGGAAGGCTGAAGGTGAACACTCTAATGAGACTTGCCATTGCCCTCATTACTGCTTTAAGCCTGTTATTTGGGAAAATGTGCCAGTAATCAGGATTTATTGTGCAACTTATAACTGGAGGACAATAGCAGAGAGAGAGAGAGAGGGGTGCTGTAAAATAGGCCAGTCTTTTGGAGGTTCATAAAAATTTTGCTTGTGGGTGCTAGAGAGGTCAAGGTCTGTGCCTACGACCACACTGGAAAGGCTTGGTCATAATCAAACCTGAACCACCAGCAGCTGGGCAATGCATCCGTTCAAGGTCCTGGCTGCTTCCAGAACAAATTTTACGTGATTTGGTACCAAGCATACTCTGTCATCATCACTCACATGGCTGTGAAGAACAAATCACAGTACCCCAGATGATGAAATTAGGACCAGGGTGCTTATCCTGAGCAACACTTTGTTGGCCTCACAGGGTGCCTCCCAGGAGAGCCTGCTGCAATGCTGTCTGTGACAGGGCTGTATTATTGAGCTTAATATTGTTTTCATGGAGAGAAGAAGAACACAAATACAGGAGCAGTGGGAAAACTGCAGGGCTGGAGGTGGAAATGTATAGGCTAAGGAGAGGTGTAATTTTATAACTGGACTTTTTTTTTTAATATCTAGACTGCTCTGAGCACTGCACAAGCCCCTTCCTCTCAACAACTGCTTGCCCCGCTGCATTTTCCAGCCTCAGTTTTTTCACCACTGAACCTTCCCTATGGGTCAGAGGCAAGTCCTGATCCATTTCTCAAACTTACAAAATGAATTTAACCTACTAGGGCATGTGGAGCCTCCTGGATGAGAGGATTCTGTACAACCACCATGGTCCCCTGACACCTGCAAGACACCTGGCACCTAAGGGAGCTCTGTAGGCAAAAACCCAGGAAGCCAAACACCTGGAGGCTGATATCTTCTGTATTTGAGCCTAATTGCCACACACAGCACACTGGAAAATTCCAAAATTTCACCAAAATAAAGAGCTTACAGACTATATATTCACATATTTAGTATGAAAAAAAAAATTAAGTCTCACTTTCTTATTCACTTTGATTTCCTTGGGACAGGAAATGCAGGCTTTCAATCTGGCTATAGCAAGGGGAAATTTGCAGATGAATGAAGATGGCTTTGCTCCTAGAAATGCTGGCATAATGACTCTGCAGCGAGATACCAAAGAATTTGAAGCTATTCAATTTATTCTAGTGACAGATAGAATGCCAATCAACTCTTAAGCACCGGAATACGTTAAAAAGACTTTTTTTTGTAATTATACGTTGCATTTTAATTTATCAAAGCCAAGGCAGTTTTTAGAGACAGAACGAAGCAAGACAAATGTATGCATTAGAAATAAGCCTCCTTTTTATACATACATACAGTGAAGGCAGTTAATCATTGGAACAATTTATCTGCATTGTGGATGATTCTCCATCACATGTTATCTTTTTAAGGCAAGAATGGAAACTTTTATTAAAATCTGCTCTGGTTCAACCAGAAGCTGTGAGTTTAAGGCAGAAATTTCTAAATAAGATTTTTTGTTCAATGTTATTATGCAAAACAGACAACATTATTGTATTAGTGCTTAGAGACCTCAACAGTCAAGACTGATTGTAATGAGAGAGGTTTCCCATTAAAACAAATTCTATTTGGGGCATTAAATTGTATTTCTTTGAACCACTCTGAAAATTTTTGCTTTGATACGGATATTCTTATTCAGTCAGTGTTTATTTAGATATCAAAAGGTACTAAAACTAATCATGGAACTTTTTGTTAACATGTATTTAATATAGCACAATAGACTTACCGAAGCACATAAAATTTCTGAAGTATATTAGAAGTTTAAAATCTAGTAAAGCTATAGATTACTAACTCAGTGGTATGAATGCATTTGGGGATTTGATGGGATGTTGCAGGATATTAATTTCCACTCCTTCTCCATCACAGCAGCAGGGTGAAGGGAAAGCTCCTGCAGTCCCTCTAACAACAGAAATAACATATTAGAGCACAATAATGAATTTCTGCTGGACTTGCTGAGGTCTGGATGCATGAAGGTCCTTCTCCTCTGGTTCACACATGTCCTCCACTAATACAAACAACTGCTGATGAGAAGGAACACTGAACTTTGAGTCAAAACTAAAATAGGTAGAATAGTCAAGTATTAAATTAAACAGAGCTCTGGATCAAACTTTTCCACATTAGATTGAGCTCCAGCCCATGCACACCACTCAACCTCTTTTAGACAACGCAGACACAATCAGATCTGATTCATATTCCAGCTAAGGATCAGCTCTTAATTCCCTTAAACGAAATCCAGACGCAAGGTGCCACATGTTCCTAGGCTTTGTGGATTCTTAAATATTTTCCTTTTTCATGTACACGCTTGGGACACCTGAGTGCGCACCACCCCGGAGCAGGCAGATACACAAAGGTGGCTTTTAGCCAGGCATGCTCCTCTGCAGCAAGACATTGAAAGACTCTGCCTAGCTCTTGTTCAGCTAAAAGGTACTGCTATATGAACTGGCCATGAACAGCCCAAAAGGACACTGAAAAATCAGGCACTGCCCACAGAAGCATTGTCCACAATCTCATAGTGGACTCTTGTGCTCCCAGAGTTGCTTGTACCCCAGCCATGTTGTAACACCTTACATCTATGCATGGCCACTGCTTTGGTAACGTAAAACTGCCCAGCATCCAAGGGAAATACATACTTTTTCAACCAATCAATCTACAGCTAAATTTTCCAGTGCTTCAGTCCAGCTGTGTTATATTCAAAGCTTTTTATCTTTGAATCTGCAAAGCAATAGAGCTGACTGGTGAAGAGCTATCAATTTATGCTGTTTTCTTAATTTCCAAGCCCTTTCAGTAATTTATTTCTGTGTTGGGCATGGAAGGAGGAGTTAAACCTGGACTAGTCCAGATCAGTAACTTCAGCTTTTCACATTACCCTCACCCTAACAGTGGGGTGAGCTGCACATCCTCACCCACTGATCTTCCTTCTTCTCAGCTGTCTTCATTAACAAACACTTACATGCCACAGAGAATCAACAATGGATACGAGCTTGTTTGCAACCCCTCTAAATTAAATCGGAGTGGAAGGAATGAAATAAGTTAATGAAACTATTGAACAACACAAGACTTGGCCCTTGAGGCTTTCTGCATGATTTCTCTTCCCAGTTCGACAGAGAACTAGAGGTATTTATTTCTTTGAATATAATTTTTTCACCTATTTTTTAGTTATTTCATCCAAACCATGTGTCCTTGGTTTGCTTTAGAGACAAGTACTACCTCACAGTCAAAATATATCAGAGCTACTATTACCTTCCCAGATCACTGGCTGTCAAAAAGGAAAACAAATTTGTTCTTGACTGGCCTAGGTTAAACCAATGTTTCTTGTCATCTGATCATCCTGGAAGTGTTTTTAAATTGGTTCATAATTTGTTCTAGTATCTTCCTCATTATCAAAGTGAAAATGACTGGTTTATAGTTACCCATGTCTCCCATCTTAGAGAAGAAGGATTATGCTTGTTGTGCTCTTTTTGCCAGGGCACAACCTGTCCTCTATGGACTGCTAAAGCTGGCTTAATTATCTGCACACTCTTAAAAACTGACCCTTTGATATCAAGGGCACAGGAGACCTGTGGAAGCAGTTTCTGGATAAGCAATTTCACTGTCACCATCGGGTGCCACCATGAGCAGAGCCAGATCAATGCCAGCAATGACAGTGTGGCTTCAGGCTAAGGGTCTGCAAGTATGGGCTCACCAGCAGTTGTTTACATGTGTTTGTCTGAAGTTAGGGGACAAAAAAAAGAAGGAAAAAGGAAAGAACAAGAGAAAATGAGCATTTTAATTTCCCAATAAAATCTATGCCACAGTATGAGTCATTGTTTGCTTTTTTACACTAGTTGGGAAAGTCCTTCTGGTTTTAATAACTAATACTGCTGAGTTCAATAAAAAGAGCTTAATTTAATTTAATCCAAATCCTGATTAATGCCAGCTTCCCCTGGAATTTTATCTTTGTTTTAATTTGAGTCACTATGTTAAGGGGAAAAAAAGACAGAAGGGGTAGAAGTCAATTAGTTCCTGTGCCTGTTTCTGGGCAAAACACTGGAAAATAGAAGATTGACAGGTATGGTCTGAAAGTCTATTTTTCCCCATTCCTTGGGCTGACTTTCCCCTAAGAATGTAATGTTTGCTTAGTCTTAAAAAAGGAAGCTTAATGGCTCACAGCTCAGTTTGGAAAATAAAATATTCCAGGGCCAATTAGGATCAGATTTCTTTGCTGGAAGTATATTGCTTTTAATGTGTTAATATTCAAGAGATATGCTACTGTTTAATTGGACACAGAGAGCCCTTAAAGCTTGAGAGCACTAACATGAAAACAGTCAGCCTCAGTCATGGGCTCTGGAGTGGCTACAGAAGGAAATAATCTGGGATAAAACCTCTGATAAGAGGTTTCCATCCTTTCCCTATAATTGTCTGCACATATGTTTATTCAGATTCATATCTTATACAAATAGCCAGTGCTAACAGGTTTTTTTAGCTGGAACGTTGAACACTCAAAACTCTAGGGTAGACGAGCTGCTGATACTGGAGTTCAACACCCTCTGTGGCTGCAGGGGGATTGGCTCTGCCCAGCATCACACAGGAATCCTGTGACAGCGCCAGGGTTGGGATCCAGTTCTTCCACATCCCTCACCAGTGCCTTAACTACAAGTAAACATTCCCTCTCTTTTGCAGTCCTCTATCTTATTCTGTGCAAGGAGTAAGCCAAAGTCCTGCCAAGCCAATAGTTTTTAATTACATGATCACATACTCTTGTAATGCATATATGCAAGGGAACTGAATTAAGGGTGCATGGGCCTGGGTATTTTCTAACTTTTGTATGACTGATTTGTGCAGCTTTACAGGGGAGGTTTTGGATATGTTGTCTATGATTACTTTTCATTACAGCAACAAGAGAAACAGAAATGAAATTATGCAAACATACCGGACTACTTGCTAAAGTCTGCAGCAGAACTGCAACTCATAATCTTAAAGGAGCAACATCAGCCTCCATCTCTTTAGCAAACAGAGCAACTTCTGGGAGCAGACAGCTGGAGCATTAATTACATAACAGGAGCTTCACTACATATGGGCTTTAGGTGGATTTTTCCCTTCCAGTAGCCAGAGATGCTGGAAATTAGCAAGTCTGAGCTCTTTGTTGTGCCGGAAGCATTCAGCAGCGCTCTGGCGTTGGCAGGCACTGCATGCTCATTCTCATAGGCTGCTTGAACAAGAACTAATTTTTGTGTGTTAGAGACCAGCAAAAATATGAGCAAATGTTACACAGAGAGAGGGGGAAACACTTTTCTGGATTTACTTGCTCCCATCTCATCCCATCTTCCTGAGTTGCCAAGACAAAGGAAGGGGCACAGATATCATCCCCTTCTCCCTTTGGAGCCCCAGTTCCAGTCCTCATCCTCCTCTTGCTAAGGTGAATACAAAGGAAAAACAGACAAGATATAGGAGCAAAGAAAAGGGTCCAAAAAACGGATGAATAAATTAAAGTGTCAATAATTATCTTTTCAAGATAAAAAGTTTTCAAAGGAAAAATGAAAACCATGTTAGTAGAGAAGTACATATAGAGCTCTGAGCCCTCAGTTGTGCACAGAGTAGTTAACCAAGCTCATTACTCAGAGGGGGACCCAAGGGAAGGGGGGCTACCACCGCCATCAGCCTGGCTACTCAAAAGCCAGAGTGAACCATCTGCACCCTGCAGACCCCTAGAGTGACTTGGTCTTTCCTGATCACACTGGCAATAATGGGAAAGGGATTCCAGGCACTGCCCCTGTACCTTCTAGGAAATTCCTTCCCTGTGGTTGTTGGGTAACTCTTCTCTAATAAAAATTAAACAAACAAATGTAATAAAGAGTTTTATTCAGAATAGAGGCCAATTTACTAGTAATGGCAGCATTAAGGTCCTAAAAGGGTATTGAATTACAGAGCAGTAAAGCCACAGAAAACAGCCTCTAGTTCTAAAATAACCATAGGTGCCAAAATTAAGGAGGACCGAATTACCAGCCTGTTTCCAGTGTTGGCCTGCAAATACTCAACACAACATGAAAAATTAATAGCAAATGATTGGCTTTATATTAAGAAAAAGTTGTTTGAATACATTAAATGTGTTTCATTGTGCAATTTCTATATTTGCTCCATTGCCCAAACCAGAATTAGTCACCTAATGGATAGATTAATGAGATGACACTAAGCAGAAGGGGAAGGTCGTCTATAATCAGAGCACTTGCAGACAGTGTTTATAAAAGCTATTTAACAACACCAAGGATGAGCAGATTGCACTTACAGCTAAAATGCTTCTAGGAGGGGCTGAACACCTGCACTGCTCAGCACGCACAGGGCTTTAAACCAAACCAAACCAAACGAAACCAAACCAAACCAAACCAAACCAAACCAGCCTTCGTGTGAAGGATGGCAACTGTGGATGACAGAGAATGAGATTTCCTGTCAACTGACCTCCCACATCCCAGGCAAAGGGAAGTTGAACCAGCCATTGGTAGCATCACTGTTCAATTTGAAAGAGCACATTTTCCTTGCCTGGAAATGTAAAATTTGGATTCAATGTGCTAGCTGCCTGTGCAGCCATGTGAGGCAGTATAATGGCACATGAAAGAAAAGGTTAAATTTACTAAGTGTTGAGGAGGTGTCATCAAGAGTCACATATTACTTCAAGATGTGTTTTCAGCAGCAGAGCCTGCACAAGCCCCTCTCACACAGAAATCTCTTCTGCCCACTGGGAGTTGGAGAATTCCTCCCAGCTTGGGTGGAAGTTGCTGATCTCCTCAGGCTTGCAGAAGAGACATCTTTTTCCTGCTCCATTTTTCCCTAAAGTGCCACAAAATGCAACCAAACTGATGGGAATGAGCCTCTGGCAAACCCCTGTGATTCTTTCTTTCGCATTTGCAGAACTCTGCATGCTACCTCCAGCAATTAAGCTTTTGCAGAGCAGTGATTGTATCCCACATCATCCAAGGAGCTGCTTTCACCTCCCTCAGCTTTCATTTTCTTCAACTTGAGTTATCGGTTTCCTTTCACCAGTGGTAGCAGCTAGGGATGAGGGAGGCAGATTTTCCCCTCTCACCAGCCCCCGCAGAAATGCTCCAAACATTTTCAACCTGTTTGGTTCCTGACCCATTAACACACCTCTCTGTCTCTGCATTTTCCATTGAGGAGCACAGTGCTGCTGGGAATTGCCTGCCCAGGCTCAGGAAGCCTGGCTGGCAGCACTGGCTCCACGCAGCACGACAGCTCTTCCTCAGGGCTGTCTTCCTCACTGCCATCCCCCCCTTCTTCCCAGATGAAACCTCCACCAGCACAACTGTCAGCAGCAAGAACAATGTGCTAAGGCAAGCACCGAGGCAAGCAGAGAAGCCATAAGGCTCTCTGCAGGGTAAACATGAGCTAAAATCCAGAGTCACATAAATCATGGGGATACATGCAGCTCTGAGTGGAGAGTAGGAAAAGGAGGGACTAATTTTTCTTGCACCAGTCTTGGAGGCCCCTTCCTGAGATCAGAGCAACTCATCCAGAGGCACTGCCTGGTTTGACCAAGGGCAAGGAGCTACTTAGGGAGAAAACTGCTGTATATCTGTGCAGATATCTGCTCCTGGGCTCCTTCACGACAGTTTCCATCCTCATGACCAGCTAACACCACTCTTCTGTGGCGGCAGAGCTGAAGACAAAATGCAAAGCCCCTCTGTTTGATACACCTCTTACAGAAGGTGGCTTTTGCTTCTCATTCAGACTGTACATCACAGGACATTCTCAGGGCAGATCTGCAGCTACAGACTACAGCGTTGAGATTCAGAAGAGATGAGGGGTTGACCCGAAGGTGTCTGGTTGACTCTTCACAGGACATGAGTGCCCTAAAGATTTCATGGCAGGGCAGTTGGAGCTAGATGATCTTTAAGGTCCCTTCCCACCCAACCCATTCTATGATTTGACTCCAACATATAAAGTAACTTATGTGGTAGCAGCTCTTGTCATAAATTGAATGATAGGGAAACAGGAGCTAGATACAGGGTAGTACATCAGTAGAGTTGTGACAGTGACACAGGGGCAACTTAGTCTCACATGAGCATTTACTGGGACAAAGTATTAGTATCAAATTTTAGAAGCACAAGCATTTTCATGCATTGAAGTGAAGCCAGCATTTTCAGAAGGCTAAATTCATTAGTCATATCAGATGAAGCATCCAACTCAGAATATTCTGTGAAATGTTCAGAGAGCAGTGGAAACCGGGGTTGGCTGGGCATATCAAAGAACAACTCCTGTGCCCAAGTCTCCAGTAAGTTACTGTGCTTTGCATTATGTATTCTCAAGTTCAGCTTGAGAATTTTGCATTATTTGGGTGCTGAAAGAGCTTAGAGCTTTGCACAAACAGTAACACAGATACTTCAGTATTAAACTCACTTTCAATTTTCTGATAATCTCTGTCTGGCATAAAATAGCAGACAAAATAAAAATGTAATTGCAGCAAGATGCTGAAACAGTGAACAGCAGTTTTTTCTTAATTCAGTAGCCTCACGTTTTATGTGCATATCAGAACTTAACATCCATGAGTACTGTGTGTTAGTTTAACCTATTTTGCAAAGCTCAGGAGAAAAGATTAATTTGGCTCTCTTACAAGTCTCTCCACTGGTTGAATATGCTTTGCTTCAACAAAGACATAGCAGGAAATCCAGGAAATTGCAAGGAAAAAAGACATTAAGGCAGTGCCATGTGTGATGTTGCTGATACCTACAGAGATAAGGTGACTTACAAACTTTCCCATCATGAAACAGATATAGAAAGAATGGCATTTTTTTGATTACGTAGGAATTAAACAACTGAAAGTAGTGTTCCTAAATGTTCTAAAACAGCAAAAGTGAAATATTTATTTTAAATTAGCAGTATACTTGCACTTACTTTTTTTATTTCTTCATTTACATTGTTCGTACAAGACCAGGGAAGTTTTGAAAATCTTCTTAAATAGCAGTTGAGAGTGGGTTTGTTCAAACCCAGGAATGTATTTCAGTCCCAATATAAAATCCGTGTTACCTTCCTGCAAGGAATCATTGGATCACCAGTCAAACCAGCCCTGGTATTCATGTAAGCTTGGAAAATTATTTTTTCCTCTACTTATTTGAAACCAAACTGTGCAAATTTACATCCATGATCACTTTGCTCGGACAATGTGCAAGTGGAAGTGCCACCTATCCCGTTTCAGGCACTTGGGACTTAAGGATGGGGTTATCCAGATGCCTGATGACAGACACAAGGCTCCCAGACCAGCCTCCCCCTACTTCTTCCCCCTGCAGCCTCCTCTAACTGCAGCAGGGCAACACCGGCTGGGCAACAACACAACTGCCAGTGGCAACTGCTGGAAGAACAAGAGCCACCCTCCCACCAAGACTGGGAATGTTGATGTACCCAGTGCACTTTGAGAAGTACTGTCTGTCTGTCTGTACACACAGGATGGCATAAATCCCCCAAACTGCCCCAAAAAGGTGATCAGGTGTACAAGAAACCATAGTCATCATCCTATATAGCCAGACATAGTTGAAAAGGGAGTATCCCACATCCCTCATTTTTTCCCAAGACATCAAGAGACTTGAATTAGAGGACAGGGATAGAAGATGCTCAAAGTGCATATGGATGGCACATTTTGAAGAATTTGGTATTGGTACATAACTTGATTTTTTCCCCTTGCTTTCTGTAGATACACATTGATAGAGTAGTCAACCTTCAAATCCCCCTTCCAGGGACAGCCACACCCCAGGGAATAACTCAGGAGACTCTGCAAGGGCAAAGCCTGGAGGGTTGCTGTGCCAAGTGCTGTATCATGCCTGGAAAAATGATACAACAGACCAGCTCTTGGCAAAGACATGAGAGGATCTCTAGGATACCCAGCAAAACACACTGACAAATGTTTCTCAGAGACACCACTGGATTACCTGAGCATTGGACATCACATGGAATAACAAGCAGTTATTCAGGCTTGGAGTGCTCACAGCGAGTCCTGACACAGCTCGTCCTTCCATGCAGCATCCCTGCTGCTCACACTGAGGGACCTGGGAAGCCTTGTCAGGGAGGCAAAGAAGGGAAGGTGTTTCCCAAATGTTATCTATATAAATATGATAAAAATTTCCCCAGAAAGTACAGGAGGGGTAGAAAGTGGCTCATTGACACATTGACATTACACAAGACACACAATTTAGTGATGCTGCAAACATAGAGCAACTCTGATGCACCAGATGTGCTCTGTGTGTATCCAGATGTGCTCCTGTTTGAAGTCTTTAGTATTCCCCAGCTGCACTTGTGACTCATCAGTTCACATGCCAGAGTAGCTCCCAAGTTGTGAGATCCCCATGGCACAGTTGGGTGACACATGCTGAGGGATTTCTCAGGCACCTATGAGTGATCCTATCCTCCCAGGAAGCAGGGCACTCTTGCTGCTGATGCACAAAGGCATCATATTTCTCATGGAGCAGCATTTAAGGGCAAGAGTAGTTCTGCTTCATCCTATCAAGGTCAAAGCTGAAAGCAGTGTATTGCAATATGGAGAGTTACATAGAAGGGGCATAATGAATGCACAGTTAACGACTGCCTGAAACTGAGATCCATGATTTGCTGTTAGCTGATTTCTTCCCCGTGGCATCACCCAGTCATTCAGGTTGAGAATAGGTTGTGGCCAAAATTCTTTTGCCAGAACATGCTCTGAAGGAATAACCTCGGTTTGGAATACAGCCTGTGAATATCTGCTCACTCAGTTCCAGCAAAACACTGAAGGGAAGTGAATCTTCAAATAATTTCTGGTCTTTCCTACTCTTTTTCCAGTTGCTCAGTTTGGAGATGGTAAAAAATTCCACCGTTCTCGAAATTTCTCTCTTTTTCCATCATCTGCTCAGGAGCCTACTCTCTGCTTGCTCACAGTAACACTGATGTTCACACTTCTGTCTAGAAAGCCTGCTGTTCATATCTCCATGTGGAAGAGGAAAGATTGCTTGTTCCAGCCCAAAATTTTTTGCTGTGTTTTCCCTGATTTACCTTTCCAGTTCAGACAACCCCACTAATGCATTAAGCTTCCCATCAGTTTCCATAGGACTCAAGAAACAGTTACTCTCTAGCAACCAATACATCTTCAACCATGTGCTAAGGTCAGGCACCAGGCCAGTAGAATAAAAACGTTAGGGACGGGGAGCAGAACCATGCCCACATCCAGAAGGGACCCCAGCAGGGTTTTGGGATGGGTTTTGGGATGGGTTTTGGGCTTCCATTCTATGCTTGGGCCAGTCATGGAAGATCAGCTGGAAGGTGACCTTCAACAAGTGAAGAAAAAAAGCCAGGTGCCCACTGTCATCCAGCAAGCAGGGTTACATGAGGCACCTATGCCTTTCTTTCATGTACTCAGCTCCTGGCAGGAGCTTGGAGGGGTTTTACTATTTGGCCAAGCAGAAAGCCAGAAGGACAGGGGCAAGCAGGAGGATGTGTGAGTGAGGAACATCCCTGCATATCCCACAGTTTGCCGTGAGTCATCAGTCATGACTTGTACCAGATTTCCTAGTGACAATCCTGCTGGTGAAATGCTCCTGACTCTGGAAGCCTTAGCACAGGTCTCATGGTATGTTAATCCCACCACATAGATCTGAGAAGCTTATAAACACCATCATCTTCACCACTGCTTGGCACATCATAAATACAACTGCTTGAAGCTGGCTGTTGGACACTCGTCCAAGCAATGGTGCTGTAAATTCAGAGGGCAGGAGAGTCTGCACAGGAACAGCCCAGGAAAGAGCAGGAGACAGCTGTTTCATTTCTACTTCTTACAGGAAAATATTTCCATGAAGTGTAATGTTTGGAAAATGTCTAACAACCCACTTCATGCTTTCTACAGATTATGTGGACTTAGCATTTCTGTTGTCTATACTGGGGTAGATGAATAGAGAGATAAAAGGAGGCATGAAAATATAAGACAGTTGGAATGCAGGAGAATCTACAGAATGTGCGAAAAATGTAGGAAAAACTAAATAAAAGAGGAAAAGACAAATGAGATATTGTCAAGGCAGCCAGTGAAGCAGCAGGGTCCCAGTTCAGAGGTGGAATCATTAAACGACAAGTGAAGCAGCTCTTACGAAAAGCCTACATGATTTTTTAACCCTGGAATTCACTAGGGGGAGTGTGTGGTCAAGGGTGAATGCCAGAATAAATCTGTTTACCAGAAGAAAAAGGGAATGTATTCGGAGTTCAGTCACTCCAGAACAGGGGCTCAGGGAATGAGGCAACTTCTGCATCAGCCACACCCAGGACATGTCACCCAACAGCTGGGAAGGAAAGGTGGGAGGCATCCACCCCACATCACACCCAGCAGTGGCTCTGGGAGAGCAGGTTCACTTGCTTCCAGAGTCAGGACCAAATACCACGGCCCTGTAAGTAAGAAGCTAAAAAAAATCCACAGAGTAAAATCTGGTGAATTTACTTGTGTTTTACCTGGGAAAACTATTAAACCTTCCTCCCTTTCCTTCTCCAGCCTGTCACAAAAATTTGGGATCCTGATCCAGAAAAGCCACAGTGCCAACACAGCAGCTTCCACGCCATTTCCAGTCCTTCCATGTCCTAAGTGCAAGTGAGCAGCATGTCAGACAAACATTGGAGCAGCCCTGTCCCACCCTCTGCTCTTCTCTGCTGCAAAGAGGAATGGGAAGATACAGATCCCCATGGAGACACGTGCTGGAAAGGGATTGAGGAGCCCAGCAAGGAAGCACAAAGATCAAGCAGAAAAAGGAATTGCCTCAAAGCAAGACCACAACACAAAGGGCCTTCCTACTGATCCTGATGGAAAATAGTCGCATGTAGGAAGGGAATAGAGAGGACTAGGACAGTCTGACAGGGATTTCCAAAGTATGCATGCTTGTACAGAGCAGCCTGTGCATGTGCAACAAACCTAATCCTAAACCACTGTGGGCATATCAGGACACACACACACCAACTCCTCCTTGAGATCCTGCATTTCCTTCAAGTGCACTAAAAGCAATTACATCACACATGTACAGCTGCCCATCCAAAATTTCCTGAGTGTCCAATCCCTCGCACATGAAAGTATCAGTGATTTCCAGGCAAGGAACAACTCAAGGCTCCTATGCATGGGGGCATATCCTACATTTCCAGACATTTGGCAGCCCCTCAGGATTCCTGCATCTGTGGACACATCTGGGCTTCCCAGACACGGGGCAGTGGAGAGTTTCTGTGCACGCACAGCAGCATGCAAGGCCAGGAGACACATGAATTCCCCCAAGTCTGGCTAGTCAGTGACAGACAAGAGAGCACATCTGTGGAAACCTGGACAGTTAGTCATGTGAAGAGCAGACTAGCCCAGAGCAGCCAGCAGAGGAAGCTGGTGGCATCAGAGGTGAAAGACAGGCACAGCAGCTTGGGTTCTTTTCCTTACACCTTCTACCTGAGGGCAAACTGGCACTTGCATCTCTTGGGGACAGGAATCCAAAACTTGTGCTGCTTCTGGACTGTTCTGTCCTCAGAAAGAGAAACACGAGGCATGGAGCTACTCCCAATCCCCGTGGGGCTGCCAGAAATAACGCAAACCTAACATCTCACACCAGCTGGTGAAGAGGACTAATCTGGCTTCAGGAACTGCTTGAAAGAGAGCCAAGCCTCCCATCCAGTTCTCATGGCCCCCTCCACCTCCCTCCAGACCCAGTTCCTTTTCTGGCATGATGGTATCCTCAGTGCTCAGCTGACAGCAAGCTGCTCCTCACTAACTGCTCTGCTGACCCACCCTGCCACATATTCCTTGGTGGGGCTCCTCTGCACTTTTTCCATCCCAGACACAGAACAACATGCCTGGCTCTGTGGTGGCCAGACCAGAGGGTGGTGGGGTAGTGGACATGGCAGGAAACCCCATCTGTCCCTCCATCCTGGTCCCTGTCATTGCTGCTACACCTATTCCCTTGAATTAGGCATCTCAAGAGATTCCTTGTCCATGAACCTGCATTTCTCTCCCTTCTATCAACAGCCTGTGTCTCTTTTGAATCTTCAGCTCCAAGGTCTGCATTCCTCTGTAGAAGAGGAGCTTGGTCATATTTCTAAATATTTTTTATAAAATTTCTTTTTAAAATACAATATAATGACCAGACCAGATGCATCAGCAACATAATAACTAGATTTGACTGCATTTACAACAAGGGTGCTGAGACACTTGCACAGTTTGCCCAGAGAAATTGTGGATGCCCCATCCCTAAAAGTGTTCACAGCCAGGTTGGATGGGGCTCTGAGCAATCTGGTTTAGTGGAAGGTGTCCCTGCCCATGACAGGTGGATTGGAGAAGATGACCTTTAAAAGGTCCCTTCTAACCTAAACCATTCCATGATTCCATGATTCTTAATTAATTTCAACCAGCAGCTTGCAAGATAATGAAAAAGAGTGATTTTAACAGTCACATAACTAATTACTACTAATCCAACCCTTTTTCAGTGACACGGCATAGCCGAAACCAACAGCTGGGAAGCACAGTTTAAATTAGATGCTGGTGGAAACAAAGGTTTGTTTTCATGACTGCCATCACATATACTTTGACTCTCTTTGTGCCACCACATCCCTCCCTGTAGCACTGCCTCACTGCAGTTTCTGCATTAGAAAAGCTGTGTTAAAAATAAGTGAGAAAGCATTTTTTTTCTTGAGTCAAACGAAAGAAGGAGGCTGGCACACTCAGGAGGCTGCATGTAAATGAGTCCAAAGGCTACGTGTTTCAGAAAGAAAAGAGAAGTGCAAAAATTAATTTTAGAAGGGCAAGACCCTGATGGAAAGATAGCCTGTGTTACAAGTGGACAGAGCTGGGGAGAGCTAAACTCAAAACATTCCAAGCCTGATTTGGTCTGCAAGGTTCCTATCTCCTTCTGTCACACATTATTAAACACAGATCAAAAACAGGATCTAGGATTACAGAACACACTGGACTCGGGACATCAGAAGACACCTGTCCTATAAATAGGAATCATTTACCAATTCAGAGCAACACACACGTTTTGGCAACCTCTCAGCCAATAAAAGCAGAAGCCACAACTTTGGAATTATCCAAGTGCTATTATTTTAAATGTGAAACAATGGTTTACATCATCATGACTTAACTCCTTATTTCCCAAATTCTCATCATGCATGCCTGTGTTGAATCACACCAAAAATTAACCCTTCCCAAAGTTAGCAGATTTCCAATTTGGAAAATTGCCTCTTTTTTTTTTTTTTTAATTTTTTTAAGAATGGAGCAGAAACAACAAGAAAAAGCAGAATTTTAGGTATGGAGCTGTTGATTTGGTGCTTTTGATTTCTTCAGTAGATTTTTGCCTGTATCCCAACACCCCAGGATTTCAACTTCAAAGTCAATTCAGTCACTCAGATCACAGACTTTACGTGGCAAAATGCTCAGAAACATCAATTTGGGATTTTGAACAGAGTTGCAATGCTGGGCTCCAATTTGTTGACACTTGGGTTTCTAGGAAAAATTACCAGGAACACGTGCAAGGGTGTGTATAAGGGAACAACGTGAAGCACTGCTTCCAAACAGGTGCAGCCGATTATCTCAGGCAGCGCTGTGCAGGAAAAGAAATGCTGTTTTCCTTGCAAATTTTAAGAGCACTAAAAACTTCCAGATAATGGGAAGTCCCTGAAGCTTTTAGAAAGTGTTTTCTCATACTCAGTACCTGGTATGACAGCTGCTTCTTTGCAGCTATGGGGAGTTGTGGTTTTCCATTTGTGAAAATTCAAGTGAAATCTATCATTTTTTGGAAAGAGCCTAAGTCCTGGTGTTCTCAAATATCTTTACAGGTTGAACGTCTGGAAAGGATCCAAGACTCCAATCAGAGCCTGAATATGTGGAAATATTTAACTCTCTAAGAAACAGTATATAAAATAAGCTGTTTCTCTGCTTGATGACTATTTCAGGATTGACTAATTACTTGTCATGACGGCAAACACCACAGAGATGGCTCAAGAGGATAATTTCTGAAACTTGAATTTGTTACATTCTATCAAAGGATGACTATTTCTGTGTCAAAACCCTATATCTGGAAATTTATATACAGCAAGATCATAAATGAACTTTTGGACACCCAAGGTCAAGTTATTCAATGAAATATCTGCTAAATCTTTTTTGGGAGGTGGACTGAACGAGCTTTAAAATAAAGCAGGAAAATAAAGACTACTGTATCAAACACAAGTTCCTCCTGGGGAAGCACTCACATTTCAGATAGTTGATTCTCTGGATCTTGTTTCAGGGCAGGATTTGGTGCCAGGGAGCAAAGACTCCCTGCTGTCCTGGTCAGCACATCTGCTCCTCCCTGGGGGTGGTTGTAGCAAGGAGATGTAGCTGAGGTGTCCTAAATTCAGTCACCTCTGTCCAGAAAACCCTAATCTAAACCTGACCTTTCTTCTCATACCAAAGCACATCACATCAAGGCCAGGCAGGTTCTGGCATAGGCAGGGGCTAAATTCACCTCATATTTTAATGGAAGAGAACCAGAGCCCATAGTCCAAGCTCAGCTTTGTTTCTAGCTGGGTGAAAGGTCCCATTCGCCAAGTTATCAGCAAAGGCTAACAAATTCAGTTTGGTTTCAGGACTATTTAATTCCTGCCATCACCTATTCTCTAGGAGGCACAACATTCATATCACACATTTATACATGGTATAAGGATATAACCCTATATAGGACCATTCTCAGCATTTTAAATCTGCACATTATTTCTTCAAGGTTGTTCTGCACTAGGTTCTAAATCATAGTTTACTTTTTTGCCTTTCTTCTCTAATATTTCAAGATATTTCCCTTGAACTTTTTCTTCCTCTTGTTGGTATTTGCACATTATGATTTTCTTTTTAATTTTTCTTAAGTAGATGAATAGTAGTGAAATCTTATCTATAGCACCCTATTTCCAGGATTTGGTTACATTTACTGCTCTTTTCTGAATCTTTCCCAAGCATATAGCTTTTTGGCTAAAATTGGCATGAGAATTGGACGTGGTGGCCAGCACTGCTTCCCAATACCATTTCCAATGTCAGAGCATCCCACTGACCCTTACAGAGCTCTGGGTGCACCTGTCCTCCCAGCTGCTGCTCTGCCCATGTGGTTCATGACCACCAAGCTACTTGCAACATCCCCAATTCCTTTTTATTTATCTTCTTCCACCTCAAATTTAACCTTTTCTCTTTCATCCTGTGAAGTCCAAATCTATACTGAGTATCAAAACACATGAACTTTAGTTCACCTGTAAAACTGTCAGATGCCAGTCCCAAGCTCAGAGCTGTACAGAGCTCGCTGTCACAGAAGCTTGCCAAAGCCAAGCAGCAGATTTTAGACCTGACACACCATGTGAGATAACCAAAGGCTTTGGCACAGAGAGCACAAAGACACAGCAGCTGCTACAGAGAGAGCAGCCTTGTCTGTGTAATGTCTTAACATTGAAAAATAACCTTTTGCTTGTCCCTAGTGCTACAAGGGAGCTGCACCAGGTGGAGGTGGGTGTTGTGTGGGGTTTGGGGAGCTTTTACCAGTGCCCATGATGGTTGGAGCACAGCTCAATAACAGCTGGTCAGTGAATTGAGCAGGGGGAAGAAAAGGGGGCTCACAATGGGAGGGAGGATGAGAAGGATTTTGGAAGAGGAAAAGCTGCAAGAGCCAAGCAGAAGGGCACAAGGCTGCGATGAGGGGAGATAAGCATCTGAACAGTCTGAGCTCCAGCGTGGCAGGAGGGGACAGCAGCACAGCAGCCAGTGTGTGGGAGAGGGAGAGAAGGAGCAGCATGAGCCTGTTATGAGTCCACAGGGAAGACACAGCTGTCAACCACAGCCCTGCAGAAAGGCATGAGAGGGATCAGCAGGGGAGACACACATGGAGTTTGGTTTTGGCCAGCCTGAGAACAGCAGGCAGCCATCCACCGTGGAGCTTATGTGGGATGTGCAAGGCTGGCTGGCAGAGGGAGGAAAGAGGTCCCTTCTGGGGCATTCCTCACCTCGCATGGGTGAGCTGGGTCCAGACCAACATGGCAATCCATAACCCAGAGGAAAGGAAATTGGAGAGGAGAGTCTCACGTTTGGGCAGCAAAGGGGCAGGGGAAGGCATGGAATCCAGCCAGGAAAGAAGAAGACCAATGTGACAGGGCTTTGAGTAACCTGGTCTGGTGGAAGATGTCCCTGTCCAAGGCAAGGGGGTTGGAACTAGGTCATCTTTAAGGCCCGTCCACCCCAAATAATCCTATGATTGTATGTGGAACACCATCAATCATTAGCAGCTCTAGAACTTCATTCCTATATGCCAGCCTTGCAAGGCACAGAAAGCAGCTGTGGCAAATCCTGAAACCACCTGAAAACAACAAAGTCTCCTCTTCCTTCTTTCATATTCCCATGCTGAAGGGCTCAGAGACTGGCAGTGTGCCTGCCTGGCAGGCAAGGTACACAGCAGCACAGGCAGCCTTCTGGAGGTGCAACCTCCCTCCTACACAGCTAATCCAAAGCAGCACCCTTCCTCCCAATTGCCTTCCTTACACACTTGCTCTTGTTCCTGTCACTTCAGCACAGCTGGCAGAGAATCTTTCTCTACAGCTCACCCCAGCAGCATGAACTAAGTGTCCCAAGCCTGCCTGGCTGCTTGTACAGCCTTTCCACACCAGTCCAAGGCCCCACATCCACCCAAACTCTGCTGTCACACCCCATGGCAGGCACAATGGAGCCCCAGCATCCAGCTCTGGCACCCCTGTCACCTTGGTGTGACAGAGCCAGTTCTCCCCACACATGCACTCACAGATAGCAGTGGCCTTGTCCAGCAAGGAAATAGAGACACAGGTTAAGTGCTGTACGTGTGAAGAAAAGCAGACAGCTCAGCAAGGCACTAGCACTGAGAAGGTTGGAAGAGATGTTGTTCATGCCAGTAGGCTCAGACAGCAAGCCCTGGTGGCAAACCACCAAAATTAGGTGCATCAATTAGGTGCATCACCACCTAAATGCAAGGCATCCAGAGCTACACTCTTTTTCTGCACTGTGTGCACACCCCTGCAGTTACAGTCTGCTACTAATCAAAGGACTGTCACTGCTCCCAGGTTTCTGTTCTGTCTAGTAGATAATACATAATGGTATAGACCCACAGTTTTCCTGTGCAAGTATGTGTTGGGAAACACCTAGAAACTTGTACAACATTGAATTATTTCCAGAAGGACTCTCTGTAGTTGGTATGACTGCTACTTTGTCAGACATCTAAGCAATTTCTTGGCCTGTGCCCCCCCCCCACCTCCCCAAAAAGCCTCCAAACAACTCCCAGAGCTGAATCAGTTTCCTCTATTTAGAGGCTTCACTAAGTTTTTCCTAGGATTCCCATTTTGTCTACTTCTTTTTCTTAAAAATATATAAATAGTCACATCGTCATATGAGACAAGTAGAGACTGACTCTTACGGGTAAAAAACAGATGTTTCCCAATCTTCCCTAACAAAGTAATATTTTATATATGGCTCTTCAATGGATTTATAGCCAATGAAGGGATGTTACTACATTAGCTCATGGAGGGGGTGGGTGATAAAAACTGGAAAGGAAGAGCCAGACAAGGAAAAAAGAAGCTATCCAGAGCGCTGCAATTGGAGAAGCATGACAAATGGGCAGCACAGTTTTAGAGGGCTTCGACAGCAAGGCAGATTGCCTGGCTGGGAGTGATTGTCCACAGCTGGAGCATCGCAGAGACCATCTGGTATTTCTTAAACATGCTTTCCCCAGGTGATCCAATTCTTGGAGTGCCCCAGCAAAGAGAAGAAAAAAAAGGCCTGCGAGTCTCAGTCCCATTTCCAGAGTTCCCCTAATTAGTTAATAGAATTATATTTGAACTGGTTTCAGTTTCTCCTACAAAATCTTTGTTTTTGCCACCTTTTCTTCAGAGTAAAAAAAAGAAAATTTAAACTCATGGAGGTTTTAATTTCTTTAAAAAAGTCAATGATTGTGTCTCTTGGCACAGCAATCCAATATAAAACTTAATGAAGTAAAGAGAGATCCAAAATTTCCTTTGAACACCTTGTAACCTCACTTTTCCCCCACCACTTTTAGCTGCACAAAGCATGCATATCCAGAGCTTCTCACGTTACTCTCCCACCCCCGTGTATCCATCCCCAGTATAAGCCTCTGAAAAAGCAGAGCATGGACTGCATGGGGGACTCCCAAGACTCAAGGGGCTCTTACTCACATGATTTTGACTCTTTTCTTAACTTGGAAAAAGTGTTAAAGAGTTTAATTAACTGTGCATGCCACACAGTCCTATCCATGCAGCGAGGAGGGCTGGCAGAGAAGCAGTGCAGCAATATTTGCTGCTGTCCTTGTGTTCCCTATAACACAGCCCTTCCCAGAGGCAGGAGCACTGGGAACCAGCTAATGAAGAAAAGAGCAAGAGAAAGCAGTAAATAATAAATGAACGGACAGATGGGAAAAGGGTTAGAGAGAGCAACTGGAGAAGAAGCCTTGGGAAGCAAACTGCGTTCCCAGCAGCAGGCAGTGCCCCCTCCGAGCAGTGTGGGGCAGGAGCCAGGGTCCAGCCACAGAGATTATCCAGCCCAGAGATTATCCAGCCACAGAGATTATCCCAGACACAGAGATTACCCCCACCACTCCCCGCCAAACCAGGCTCGCCAGCCGCGCCTTTTCCCTCTCCTCCCTGTTTTCTCCAGGAGTTAGCCCAGCCACAAAGCTTTGGTCTGTCAGATATATCCTGCATGCCATAGTCCCAGATCCCAGATCCCCGGCTGCAAGCTCCTCAGCAGCATGCAAATACCGCTCCTGGGATTTTTCACAGGGAGCAAATACACAGGAATGGTGGCTGGAGGACTGAAACTAGCGATACTCTAACTGCAGCAAAATTAGCTGCTATGTCACAATTTCACAATTAGCCAGAGAAGTTTCTAAAAATGCTGAGAACTCACCGGGCACAGTTTCCTGCTCTGTCCACATAGGGATCTACCTTCTCAAGTCTTTATTTGAGCAAAACTAGTGGGATTGTAATCCCAGTCAAAAATACATACACAAGATGCTTCAATATCTCCAGGTTGAAAAAACATCTAATTAAATTATTGGGAAGAAAATACTGGAAGAAAGAAATCAAAGGAATATTTAAAGGGGAATTTGGTTAGGTTTTTTTTTTTTGTTGTTTTGCATTCAGTTGATGGCTTAGATCAGCATATTCCACCACCATGCTGGAAGGGGATTTTGGCAGGAAACCCATCCTCACGCAGTGGTATAGATAGCAATAACAGAAGATAATATAACCCATGATTGTAATGCTAAAGAAATAGCAATCAACTGCAAATTACAAAGTATAGAAAATTAATACAGTGTTTAAAAAGTATGATGGAAAAATTCATGTCTTGCTGAGTTATGAGCGGGAATTAAAATATAGAGGAAAGAAGGGAAATGAGGAGACATAGCTGTGTTATTTTGTGCACATGGTAAAATTATCAATGTAACTACAAAAACATAAATATAGGGACTCTGTATTTACTAAAAAAATATTATGATGAATTCATCATAAGATGATTATACATATCACCATTTACTAATGACCAAGACATGAATTAGATAACATCTGCTTTAGATAAACTCTATTCAATCACCCACCCTGGATAATTTGCACCTCCAAATGCACTAAGGAGATCTCTGACCTGTTGATGATAATTTTTAATAAATCTTGGAATGCCAAGTAATTCTAGAAGGGTAGGTGAGCCCTAACCCCATGCTGGTGCTTCGGCAGGACTTGCTGACCTAGGGACCAACAGCCAGTCGGGCTGACAGCAGAACTTGACAGAGTAATTAAAAGACAATATGAGAATCTACCAATAATTCATTATATTTCTGTCTCAGCTAATTACCAGACAGCATATGTTGTACAGAATCAAGTCCTGTCTAACTGATGCTACAGCTTGATTTAAGGTTTTGCATTAATAGAAGTAATTTGGAATAAGTAGATGGACAGAAGTGGCTAATGAGACAAAAACCTATTCATTGCTTGTTTCCCATCCCACAGGATGCAGTGTTTTTACCAATCATTCAGATAATACAAGATCCTTAGAGGCAGCTTGCAGATAGCACAAATGAAGGTTAGTAAATAATGAACAAAACAGCCTTCATTTATCCTGTGATCCAATTTGTATGGCTAAATGGCCACCATCCAACCAAGCGTGCTTTAATTCAGCCAAGCATAAGATAATACACATACAGGAAAACAATATAGGGCTTGTATCTCTGGGATGGAAAAGTCCATCCTGCATGGCCACAGGACGAAGGAGGAGGTATGACAGGACTTTGGCAAAGTGAAGCTTGAGGAGCCAAATCTATTCAGCTTTTGAAAGAAAAATCCACAAGTAGGCATTACATCAGCGTGGGAAGAGAGGGGGTTTCTGACCTGGTGGCAAGAGGCAAAGCAAGCTCCAGGGGTTGAAAGTCAGAGTCAAACACGGTGCTGACAAAGAGGAAAAGTAACATCATCTCATCTGAGGATGAGAAACATCACACAAGAAGCTCTGAATGATCTTGGGGCCCAGCATAAAAGCAGGAGGTGAAAGTCAGTAGTACAAAAGGCAGGTATAAAGACTGCTGTGTAATGTAAGACTGGAAGGAGCCCAGGCACTGGCACACTGCGGGTCTGCTTTAGGCTACAAAACCAGGGAGATCGGAAGCATAGGCTTATTGGGAGCATCTGAAACACAGAACCTGCTGGTAATTAGGGACCTTTAACTGCCCACACATTTTCTGGGAGAGGAAGACATCAGACACCGCCTCGCATCAAGTTCCTGGAATGCACTGACAAAAAAAAACGGAGAAAGAAGCAACAGGAACAAAACTGGGAAGGAGTCTCCTTGAGGTTTGATTTTCATCCACACAGAAAAACTGGGGAAAGCCGTGAAGGTGGAAAGCACCACACGCAGGGAAGCCCAAAACGAGTGTTTGTGCTTGTTTGAAAAAGAACAGGAAATAGTGGCAGGATAAAAACAGTGCTTTGTAAGGACGGAGACTTCAGTAATCTGAGAGGGTTGGCAAGTGAGATTTTGCTCCAAATGAAAGGGGAGTTTGGGAAAGACAGTGTTTTGTAAACACACAGCAAGATAAGGGAACAGATGTAAATTATCTTAATGCAGGGGTACGATTAGGGTAATTCACAGACTCCTCCGTGGCTCGAAGCATGTAAAGGAGAAATGGCAGCTCCATCAGGCTGATGTGGATGAGCACGAAGGAACAGCACCAGGAGAGAGGGACAGAGCAAAAGAGCCGGGTGCTCCACAGAAACTGCTCCAGCAGTAACCAGGAGACATTTGATAACTACATCGGTGGGAAGAGACAGACCAAAGAGTTCAGCACCTCCTGAGGAGGGAGAAAAGGTTAATAGATTGCTTTATGACACTGAACACGCCACAAGCCCTTCCAAAGCTGTTAGTGCGTGTCAGCCCTCCCCCTCTTCCACCAAAATCTGTTTTCTGTTAGGTTTATGTGTTTTCTTTATTCTCTACACAGCACCCAGAACTGGCTGGTTCTGGTAATGACATTACATATTATAATGTATGTATAACTGCTAATTTTAAGATTCACAATTTATAAAATATCTTTTCTTGTGAGGCTAGTTAAATTGGACAGTAAATTGAATTTAATAAATCCTGAACACGTCACAAGAAGCCATATTTCCCACAGTTACAAAAACAATAACCAAATCAGATAATGAGAAAGCCAAAGTGTGGCTTAACAGACTAGAGGGTGTCACCTGAAAAAGAGATTCACCTTCATGACCTCTCTCACACACACACATGCTGTCAGCACAAAACGAGTTGTAAAACTACTAATTAGGGTAAGAGAAGGCAGGGGGGGATCCCAGGGGTTTGGCTCACAGCTGTCTCAGGAAGCAAAGAGGTATAAATTGGGACAGAATTTCACAATAGTCAACAACTCACAGAGTTAAAGCAGGAATGCTTAATGCTTTTGTTGGTTCAGACATCATGAAAAGAAGGATAACATTAGGACTACAAAGTTAATGCAATTTAAAAAGTCAGAGTAGAAGGGTAATTTATTACCCTTTTATTATTCTGCACCTTAGCAGAATGAAAACTACAGAAGTTTCATGTTTTAGAATAGGTGGAGGTCCATCAGCAACTATCTGTAGGAATTTCTGGAAGACAAATGAGGTTCTAAAAGACCAGAAAAGGGCAAATACAGTGTTGAACTATGTTCAACAGGTTGAAAAACCTAGGAAATTGCAGGCCAGCCAACATAACTTCAATTCCTGGAAAAATTTTGAAAGGAATTATCAAACAATCCATCTGCAAGGAAGGGCTGGAAGTAATAGCCCTGCCACATGAAGGCAACCTGTCTTCTCTTTGATAGAGCAACAAGGTCTCATGTGTGAGATAGAGGCAACAGATGTTCTGTACCTTTACTTTCTCAAGGCTTTACCTCCAGTTTTGTGTAACATTTTAATTAGAAAATTAGGAAAATAGTCTAGATGAAATTCCATGTGGGAAATGCACAGCTGGTTGGGAAATGGTACGCAAAATTGCAGGCATGAACAAGCAATACTGTAGTAAAAAATCCATGAACATACAGACGGAAGTGTCATGCACCAGGTATATGAAATAACCCTGCTGCTTTTCTCAGTCAAGAAAGGCCTCAGCTACAATACTGGTCTCATTTCAAGGCAATGCACTTAAAAAACATCCCAGACCCAGTGGAGAGAGCCCAAGGGACCCCAACAAAACACAGACCCACAAAAATATTGTAGAAGGTTGAAAGGGATCTCAAGATGCAGAATCAGCTACACTGGTGTCATTCAACTTGAAAATAAAATGGACAAGAGAAAAGAGCAAATGAAAGGCAGTTGTTCAGTGCAGAGAACAAGTCTTCAGGGAAACGTGATAACAAGCCTCAAATATGTAAAATATTTCTGCAAAGAGAAAGGAGTGCTGTAAGATGTTCTCCAAGTCCACAGGGAGAGGACATGCCGTCATGGGCTTAAACTGAAATGAGAGATTTTAAAAATACCAACTCCATAATGATATAGCTAATTACGCCCTAGAGCTGACTGCTGAGAGGGGGTACATCACTGCCATCACAGGAGGTTTTAAAACAGGGATAAAGCCACATCATTTGAATCAGTCAACAGTGATGTCCCCACAACCTGAGCAATGCTGGTGCCTGGCAGCTGAGCCCAGCAGCCTGCAGGCTTTACAGGACATGCCCAGGAACACAATATATTGCAGCTACAGCAAACACCCTCAGAAGGCTGTGTAGTAAAAACAAACAGCAACTTTGTTTCAGAATGAGCTCATATAAACAACTGATAATGGCACAAAAACACTCAGTTACCCGAGATTGTTTTCCAAGATTTATTTTTCCCAGCACTATTCCATTGGATCTGATCCCAAGATCTCAGAAGACACCTGCAAACTATCCTCAGAAGGCTGGCACCTCTGCTGGTCATTAACTGTGGGCTCAGCACAGATAGTGTTCCAATGACAATACAGTTTTCCTGGTCCCTTCCTCCCAGGAAAGCCTCCAGTGTTTCACAGCAGTTCTCTCCCCCTCTTTCCCACCAGGCCTTGATAACATTATTGTGTTCCCTTTGCTGACAGGACTTCTCCACCAGTACCCCAGTTGTGCTAATCAAGGTGACAAGCACTGGGTAACTATTTCCACTGTGGTTTTAGCTTTTAAGGCTACTTTTTCTTCTTTGAAGGGTTCAAGCCCCCCAGAGTTTGACTAACTTTCCAAGTGTACCAGGTGGTCACACAAAAGATACTGCCTCTTCCCAGACACCTTTCCCCCAAGCAGAGATCAGGTACAGCTTTGCCATGGAAAAGGCTAGAAGATGCCCTCTTGAGGTCCTTTTCAGATCTATTTTGTATGATGCTGTGGGTAATGTGTGTAATGTAAGGGTCAGTGATGGACAGAAGGGCAGAGAGCTTGATCCAAAAGACACTCCCATACCTGTCACACAGCCCAGCGCACACTCTCCTTGAAGGAAAGCTGGAGAACCGGTGCAGTGCAGACCACCCCTGTGCAGCACCCAGCAAAATACATGATACATATCACTGCTGTGCAGACCACAGGACATTTAGGCTGCTGATCCCAAACAATATGCCAAAAAGGCAAGGAAGCTGTACTTACCTTTGCAACAACCCCAGGTATAAATCTCACCAGGTGGCCCACCCTCCAGTCCCATGCAGTTAGGTGTAGCTGGTGGATAAAACCCATCTGAGGAAAATTCCAGCAAAAATGACCAGAGTGGCTTTGCTGCCTGGCAGCACAGGCACCAAAAGCACACCCAACCCCATGTCCTGCTTCCTACACACACCCTCTTGCAAGGGCAGCCTCTGAGCCATGGTTCTCTCAGACCCAGCCCTCCATGGGATGAGCCTCAAACCCCACAAACATGTCCTACTCAAGGACCACTGTCTCCCAGTGCCACAGCATTCAGCAGGAATCACAAAAATCAGGAACCAGGGGAGGTTCACAAGTGCAGGAAACCCACACACCACAGGTGCTCGACCTGAGCCCTGTGATTCCCTTCCAAAGGACAAGTACAACTAGGGTTCTCGCTGTCTTTGGGGAGAAGCAAAAAACTTATTTCTGTGGGACAGTATCTCACTAGCAAGCTCTTCATGCAGACACACTGCCCTCATCTCTGCTCTGTGCCCCCCATACATGTTCTGCAGTAGCCACACATATTCTCTGCTCCCCTACGCTGCTTTGTTCTACTCATCCCACATTACACATCCCACTTGTGAAAAGTGGGTGTGCACTCTGTCACCACCACCTCATATCCCCAAACCACTTACCTTGGACAAAAAGGGTCTTTGCATGGCTGCAAACACCTCCAGAAGCAGACTTTTTCAAGGAAAAACCTCACAGAGATCACAACTGCTTTATGGAAGAGTTTAAGGTATCTAACTAGCTTGATGGGGTAGTGGGATGCCAGTGTAAAACACCCGACTGCAGTGTTGGACACAGACAGTGAAATGCACTCTTCAGCAGCTCTCAGCTCTGTTCCTATCAGTTCCATCCCAGTTTAGTCCCTTCAAGTCTCTCTCAGTGCAGTGGGCGTGACACTGATGACACCCTCAGCAGGGTGGGACCACAGAAGGTCACCCGGGAGCATTACAAGCCATGTGAGGAGGGTCTGCCCCCTTAATCACTGCTTTTAGAGGCTGTGCTATATATTACAGGATAGAGAGCTCCCACCACACACCTTCCAGTCTCCTCACTGGCTTTTCAGTGCAGATGTGGTGTGGCAGGACAGGTCAGAGAGCTCTCATCATTAGTCTCTTGATGCAGTGATCTGTGTCACAGTTTCAGGCAGAAGGTACAGCAGAAATGTGTTTCTCCATGTTTCAGAACGAGCAGTGGGGCACTATTTTGTTTCCTCTGGATGTGGAATCCTAAAGCGAAATTTGTAGTCTGTACTTGTTTCTTGGGAAGCCACAGTTACATTTAACACTTCATGCCAATACAGGAGGGGCCAGTGTGTTTCACATGGCTATTGACTTAACACTTCCCTCTTCCACAGGTTTAACAGGCTTCACTTGAGAACAGTGCAGAAGCCTGTGGATGTCCAATCTCTCAAGCTACCAATGCACTACACTACCCCAACCTAAACTGGCACCACAGGTGGAGGAACTTGGATTTAGTCTATTGAAGCCTGATGCTGCCACACTCCCCACAAGCTCACTGTAAAATCTGCATGCACACTGTGTCTCCACTGCTCCAGGCAGTTCCTCACACCTCATCTGCTGCCAGCCCAATGTTGTGCATTCCATTCCAGCCCCTCCACCTCCACCCAGTCCCAGGACTCCAAAATGACCTTCCTGTCCCTGAACATTTCTTCTGAGGGCTGCAAAGGAGGGGAGCCTGCTGTGACTATTGCAACTTCTAGCCCAGCTGATACAAAACATAAAAAGAATCCCTGCTTGCTCTGTAAGCGGTGAAGGAGCAAAGCAGTGTTTCTAGAGGAAGACTCCTTCTCCTCCCCTGTCCCATGGCAGACTGAGCTCAGGGAGCTGGTTCCCAGAGCAGAGCAGGCAGTGCTCTGCACTCTCCCTCTGCTCTACCACGGGCTGACCCGGGAGCATGAGAGATGCTGATCTGTGAAACAAGATACCCATCTCTGAGCACTGCGGGGGAAACAGCAAAGATTAATAAACCTCAAAATATTTTACAGCATTTAAATAGCACGGTCACAGATCAAAGGCAATTGCTCATGTCAGGGAGGCAGGCTCAGTAAGCCTGGAAAGATCACATACAGAAAGCAGAGGCAAGATGCAAGAGAAAGCCTGCAGACAGGAGCCGAGGAAGGCTCGATGAGAGAAACTAAAAGGGTCTAAGCCAGAGTCTCACATGTGTTCCTGGAGGAATGAGAGCCAGAAAGACTGCCTGGTTTCACTCAGTCTCAGTTGTGTCTTAGCACAAAAACACACATTTCATTTTAAGACACCCTCTTACCTTGGAAGTACCTGCTGCTGTGAGCAGCTTAAATCCCAGTATAACACAGCCCTGCCTGATACCTGAAATAAGGAACACACTGGGAATTATGTGCAACTGGTGAATAAATTTGAAAAAGCCATCAACTTACATTACTGCCACAGAGACTGCAGAATCATGCCCTGCACTCTAAGAGCTTTCATTCCTAAACCCATGAGTGTACCGCTTGAAAGTTTGTTGGCAGAATCCATTGCCCACACTTGCAGGCAGAGTGGGAGGCCTGAAAGTCTTTCAAATTGCTCATGTAACTGTATTATCTGTGAGGAGGAGGAGGAGGAAGGGAATGGGACTTTTTATCCAGATCACTACAGTGGTAGTGGTAGTGATATGGGAATAAAAATGCCACACAGTAGTATTTCTACTCTCAAGCTCTCCTACAGGAGCTGTCCCATCATAAAGCACTTTTATTCTCATATGACTTTGGGCAGGATACTCCATTTACATTTTTTGGGTAGGATTGAAGAACTAGCAGTTGTAGGAGCCTTCTCACACACAGGTGTGGGGTTCAATAGTGCTCCAGTCTGGGCTGGACACTGAAGGCCATCCACAGTACGTGCACTGCATGAGGCCAAGTGACTCCTCGATACAGACCCCCAGGAGGAAGCCCTGTTCTCAAAGATCTCACGGACACTCCATCCCTGCAAACTCAGTCCTTCACTAAGGACTCCCTAAACCACATCTGCATTCTTGCTCCTGCACCTTGCCTCATGACCTGGGGACTCCCTACAGCACTGTACAAACCCACTGTGCAGAACAAAAAGAAGTCCTCAAGCAAACTCTGTCTGATTGAATTTTGAAGGTAAGAAATGTCCTTCTGCAACAGATGTACAACCCCCTCTACCCACCCCAAACACCAGATCCATCACAGAGAAGGGAAATATTTACACAAGTTAGTAGAGTTCCAGTTAAATATTATGCTTAGCTGTCTAGAGACCATGTTCTCAGACTATGTCTATGAAATAAAAGATTAAACTTCATAACAATTATGAAGTTGCTCTGCTCACATTCAAAGGGAGTTAAAGAACATTAAAATAGTTCTTTGGGTAATATTCTGGTGAAATTGCTCTCTCCACCCTGGAGAGTTAGAGCTAAAACCTTCTAAACTATCCTGTAAACACACTTGGAAAGGCTAAGAGCTAAGCTGATAACCAGGTAGCACCTCTGCTCTGCAGGTTCTGTAAAAAATGTGAGCAATGCCAGAGACCTTTTGAAGCAGCAAGGGAAGGAGGATAGGGGAGAGCAGCTTCACTTCTCGAGGGAAGTTTGTTTAGTGGAAAGTAAGCAAGTTGTCAGGGGAAAAGCTGACAATGTTGATTCCAGCAGTTGTACTGGGAATAAACAGCCAAGTGGATTACGTTACAGAGAATGAGAAACGGCTCTGAGGATCCCATTTAAATGCTGGCCCTTCAGGAATGATGTGATTCAGCTACACCCATGGCCCCGATACCCAGTGGCCCCCTGGGCTGAGCCTTTCAACAGTGCTGGTGTCACCATCCAACCTCCATGGGGTCCCCAAGAGCTCCAGCACAGCTGGTGTCCCCAGGAGAGCCAGAGCTCACTGGTGAGGATGCAGACCCATGCTGGCTTCAAGGCAGGGTCTGGGCGCTGAAATAGGGGTGGCAGCAGAGTGGGGGAGGGTGTGCAGGACCGGTTTGCCTCTCCCAGCCCAGCAGCTGGGAAGGGCCACCATGGGGTTTACTATCTCTTCCCCAGACAGAGTGCAGGGCCCTCCCTCCTATAAAAATAAGATGCCTGCCTGCCTTTCACAGGAAAGGGACCTGTCAAGAGGAGAAGGGGGTCTTTTTTGATTTATTAGTCTCTTCCTCCTTCCCATCGTCTGTGGCTCATCCAGCTATAGTGATAAGGAGAAGAGATATGAGAGGACCCTCTTGGCTGCTGGGATACCATCCTTCTGCCCACTCACTGCCTGAAGATATCAGTCCTTTACAAGCACCATTAAATGTGTATCCAAAATGTGGCAGTCTCCTCCATCGAGATTCTGTTCCCTGGGTAATACAAACAGTTGCCAGAAAAAGAGTATCCTCTCATCTCTGTCTAGGCCATTATCCCTTTATATTTGCTCTTTAATATTTACTGGGTTCACGCAAAGTGCATGCTCTGGAAAGAAAAAAAATCAGCTGCAGCTTAAAGGACTCCAAATTTAGTAATTGCTGCAGCCCCATCGACGTGAACAGTTTGCAGGGAGATTTCTCCAGCACTTCACATGCCGTGGTATTCTGCTTAGGTCAGACTGTAGAAAATGTTCTGTTCAGGGGCACCAAATCTGGAGTGTTTGCATAGGTGCCAGATACAGAGGCCTTATGAGTCCCCCTCCAGTTCCTGCTGGTCCTTTCCCTCCCAAAACCCAGTAACCTTGGTAGGAAACAGAGGCAGCCAGAGAGATGCTGATTCATACAGAGGTGAAGAACCCGAGGATTTTAACACACCTGTGAGTTAGCAAGAACTAGACCCAGCTCCTGGCTCCAGAGCTGGTCTTGCAGCCTTACCTGTTAGTGTGAGGTTGCTGTATGTATTTGAAAACTGCTCCTTTAACAAAACCAAGTGCATCTGAGCTGCCTTTTCCCTCTGTAGCTCCAACATTATGTCAGGATGCTGGGCGATCTTACAGCCTTTCTGCTTATCCAGGGCAATGTCACTGCGAACAATGTCTACAGCAAAAGGGAAAGAAAAGAGGGAGATGGCCAAACCTCAGCTTTCATTTTCATTTTCAGCAAATGCTTGGATCAGTCCAGCCAATATGACAGTCACAAAATCATTACTCAGCAAGAGCAACCCAACAAAAGGATCCAAACCCCTTGGATCCACCTATCAAGTGACCCTCCCCAGCCCAAGTGTCCTTTTCTCCCACACAAAGCTCAAGTTGTGTGCTCACAGAACCTACTGACCCTTCCATCCTTTACCTGCCTAGATGTTGTTCTCTCACAATGCTGACCCCTCCCTTGCAGGAGAGTGCAAAAGTCTCCCAACATTTATATTACAACCCTGTTAAATAATGAGAAAAGACTAAATCCCACTCCAGTAACCCCTGGCTTCCACTTAACCTTGCCTGTCAAAAAGGTGATGAAGAAGGCTTGTTCTCACCTTGTTTATCCTCACTGCAGCTATCACAGGCCAGCATGGCTTATGACTCTTTGAACAAGTGTCTGAATCCTTCTAATACCTGACATTCAGGAGGCAGAAGGATTATTTAACAATTGTTTTCTCTTCATATGAGTGTTCTCTAAGCCATATTGTGAGACAAGAATATGATATTCCCTACCCTAGAACTACTCACCTCATGGAGAAAGGGAATGATAGAGGTACAAGGCAGAACAAGAATCAGGTAAGATCTGTCAGTCTGAACAGGAGGGGAGTGGTGCAAACTAGTCCTTGCTAGGTCCCTTATCAGTTTAATAAACTCTGTAACATGTTCAGATCCACAGACACCTGATGCTTGTGTCTAAATCTTGTAAAACCTCAGGCCAGCTCTGATAAGCAAGGACTGAAGCTGGAATTCTTCCATCACATTGCATAAGGTCACTTTGCCTCACAAGATTGATTTTGCTTGGTTCAATTCCCATCTGGCTAGAAGCTGCTGAAGAAGCTTGTTGAAGAGTCTCACCTTGCTCCACACACACTCTCCAGCTCCTTTATTGTTACTCACATCGAGAAACAACAAAGTTGCTTGCAAAAGCCATGCTCCTTTCTATCAAGGTATCCAATCTCAGGTTCAGCAAATTTAGGTTCAAAGCTCTGCTATGTCTTGGGTTGGCAAACATGTGCGGGATGACTGGAAGCCACATTATCTTCCTGTCTCCGAGCCTCATCCTAGAGTCACTACACTTTCTTGTCCAGGCTGTGTTCTACCTCTTTTCTGCATAGTTTGGGATTAGTACAGCTTCTCTAAAGCCTGTCTAAAACAGATTGCTCAGAACAGCGATGTCATTAAAGTACCCACGGTCTGTAGGGTCTCAATCCATGTGAATTTTCTCCTCCACCCACAGCTAGCATACTCAGGAGTGGATACTGGGCAGCATCCTGACACCATGAAAGTATGGTTTGATATTTCTACATCCAGCACAAGGGCACCAGTGAGACAGAGCAAGAGGGAGCACTAATGTTCCCCTGCAGCAAATGAGCACAGAGCCCTCGACTGTGTGCTTTAGTGAACATTCTCTTAGGTAGGCACTGAGGAAGACTTGGGCCTACCCAACCTTTGCCCAACTAATGAATGATGAAATCTTGAATCCCTGTTGTGTGAAATACTTGGTGGACTGAAGATTGAGAAACACAACCTTAGATCTGTCCCACACAAGACAGACTATTGCTACCATGGGCTGCTGGAGTTGCCTAGAGCCCATAAACCTCCTGGGTGATGGATTTCCCTTCCTACAGAACTGAAAACAAGAGTTGTACACCCCGCACTCCCTAGGCAAAATGAAGCCAAACACATCAATGAGGCCCTGAAGGAGGAGAATACTGGGAGGCAGACAGGTTTGAAACTAGATGGTCAATATGCTGTCTGCAGTTCTCTTCAAAGTGCTGTAAGGATATCCAGGCTGGGTCAAAACAAGTTTGTTTCCTAAAAGGAATGGATGACTTCTAAAACCCAAACCAGGGCACATGTGGACCCCTGTGGAGGAACCACAGGACCAAGGTCAGGGGCCAGCACCTTGGAGGGCGCAGGGGCCCATGGCGGTGGGTCTGTGTGACATCTTTGGGGTCCACAGGGATGGCTCTGCATGCACTGTCAGCAAGGCCTGGGGACAGAGGGCAGGCCTGGGAATGAAGAGCAGGAGCAGTGCTTTGATAAAGCTGCTGTGACAGGGATTACCACAAGGATGTCAAGTCACATTCAGACAAATCTCTGGAAGAGTGTGGGGAAGGCATGCAGGGCACAGAAGCCAGAGCACTCTCTGAGAGTTATCTTCATGGGGTTCTCTGAGACCTGCCACTGCAGAGACTCACAAAGCAGAGGCAAGACATGCAAGGTCCTGTCTTTTCTGACTGGTGAGGGACCCAAGAAACTTGCCCAAGACCTGAAGATGGAATTGGATTTTGCACTCATCGTGACTCCAGCTTAAAATATGAGCAGATGTCTGGCATACGGAGCTCACCAAGGAACTCAGTGCCTGGTCCTTCATACTCCACCAGGCTGTGTCCAGTACAGGGAAGGGGAAAAAGGCAGCTCTGCACTACTGCTGAACCAGCAGCACTGAGGGAAGAGGGGTGGCAGACCACAGCTTCTGAAAGACTAGGGGAATTCTCAGCAAGAGCAACCCGAGGGACACAGACAGCGAGGAGTTCACAGCTTTCAGATCTGAAAAAGAAAAGAGACAGAAAAAAGACAGATGCAAGGAAGCCAAGAAGGAGGACGATACCCCGGAGGCTCTGGGCAGGAGAAGAGCACTCNAGCCCTGGGACAGCCTCGGGCCCCGCGCCGGTCACTGCCCGCCGGGAGCGGCCGGGATCCGCCGGAGCTTTCCCCTCGGCAGGCGGCGGAGCCGGGCGGACGACGCTGCTTTGCCGAGGCTGGGCTGTCTCTGAGTGCTCGCACACATCCCTGTCCCGCCTCGGGATAGCCCCTGCGATTTCACCGCCCATGGAGGTCACCGAAACTACCAAGGAAATGTTGAAGAACAAGTTAGAAAGCACACTTCAGGAGTCCCACAACAGCAGTGATGCTCTTTCCCGGGCATCCCAGGACCAGCTGAGCTCTACCAGTCCTTTTCTGTGGTCCACCTGCACCAAGCAATTTCAGTAACCATTTCCCACAGGGCAGACAAGCTCCAAGCTGTGAGACCCCAAGAATGGTGCACAGCACAGAGACAGCTCCCAGCCGGGGCCGGGTTTCCCTTGCACAGAGTGAGCTTCACTAGCCGAGAATTCACACAGTGTCAGAAGGGGCCATCCCCTGTCTCATGCCACCATCTGCCCACAGGCAATTCCATTCCAGGAGCTGCTGGAGTCACGGAGCAGACACAGACTACTGCAGCTGAGCACCTGAAGACAGGAGGAGGAAGGCACAGTCCCAGGTTTGCATGGACAGGGCAGGGGGATGTGGTTATTGTCAGAGGGATGTGACAGAACGGTGAAGAGCAGAAGTGACACTTTCTGTGTTTGTGTGTGTGAAAGTGGGCACTGCCCACAGCAATCACTGCTCCAGCGAAAGAGTCACCACTGCCATGGCACAGAACAAGCTGAGTCTGGCCATCCTCCTCAGGGGACTGTTTGCTTCAGATTTCCAGTCTTGAAAAGTGAATTCAAAAGGCAAAAACCCCTCGATTTTGCTCTAACAAAACATGAACACCTTTTCTAGAAAATGGAATATAAGGAAATTATGTTAGTACCAATATTAAATAGATGTTTAATGAGTGACCAGTCAAAAGTCTTATGATTTTCACTTGTAAAATACCTACTTTCTAAATCAACAAATTTTAAATGCCTTCAAAATCAGGTTTCTCTACTGGAATTATTATAAAATGCCTGCTGATTATAAAATTGGGGACACAACTTTTATTTAGAAAGACAGAATATTTCTCAAGACACAAACTGCATCCTCATCGTGTCTCTCTTTAATGGGCAAATTTTTGACACATTAGTATCATTCCTTTATTTTAGCTGGGAAAAATTCCCTGACAATGAGTTCCACAAGTTATTTCCCACTATATAAAAAAAAGTCGTATTTTTTCATTTTATATGTGGTAATTCCACTGGATGCTCCCTATTTCTTTCTTGTGTCATGAAAACAAGGAAATAATCATTCCCAAATTGTGTTTGCTGTGTGACATCGAGCTCATAGCATTTGTCATAATCTCTGTAATTTTTTCCAAGATGAAAAATCTCTATGACTGAAAGATACAACTTTGATCACTTCCATCATCCTACTCCTCACATATATATCTTTACACTGATTAGCATGTCAGCACCTAATTTACTTATAGCATAAGAATGCTCTCAGTGAGTGTTTCCAATTATTTTCTAATGTCTTTAACATTAGATTCACTTTTACTTACCTAAAAGTATTCAGAAACCAACCTAATGTATTCAGAACATTTTTCCAGAATGTTAACTGCTAATTTAGAATGGATAGTTGTGTAGAAAAAGTCACATCTTTCCCCATGCATATAATTTTGCACGAATCATTTTTAATTCATACAAAGTAGATGTAGCATGGAAAGAAGTGTGAAACTAACAAAAATAAGTAATTTAAAAATAGAATTTAGGATGCTTATTATAAACAAATATTTAACCATAGAAATCTTTTTATCTCACCAATACACTAGCAAATAACTAACAAATCAGAATTGTTTGATTGCACCATTTCCTGCAGATATTAAAGCACTTTTCATGTGTGATTATAGAAGAACAGTTTCTAATTTAAAAAGTGGAGATAAACAGGTAATCTTTGGAAGTATCTCCTGCCCAGGCTGTATCTCCCTTACCTTGTGTAAAGTGATTTCTACAACCTTTTTATTTTATTTTTAATTTCTAAGGAAACAGCTAAGCCCTGGGACTCCTTAGAGAGGCAGAGCAGGTTTTAGCTCTTTCCCTGCAGTCGTAGTGCCTGGGAACTAGGGAGCGGGAGGCTGCTCCAGAGCTCATGCTGAGGCACAGAGCAGCCCCAGGTCTGGCAAATCCCAGAAGTCCAAAGAACATCAGAGGATCTTCCCATCTTGGGGATTGAGTTCTTGCTACGCCTGAAATGCTACAGCCCTCCTTAAGGGGCTGTGTTTGAAACACTTAGAGGGTGAAAAAAACAACTATTTCCTCTTCAAGCTCTGAAAGGACAGATGTCTAAACTGTCGAGGGACACAAAGCAGACAGAAAAGGGGCCCTGGGTGACCAGAAACAGAAGATGATTCCTTGAATAAAGGAAAATTCGTTTGTTTGTTTTTANCTTAAAAAAAAAAAAAAGGGAGATAAACTGCTCAGCAGAACATGGGACCAAGCAGTTCCTGCCAGGAGTGCGAAAGAAGAACTCCAGATGTGAGAGCCCCAGAGGATGCCAAATGTTTTCCAAAGACGGGTGGGCCGGAGCCGCGGCCCGGGCGGGCCGGGTCAGTACCCTGGCCAGCTCAGGCTGCCCCTCACGGCCAGGCCTGGCGGGCGCTCCGGGGCGCGGGGCCCGCGGCGGCGGCAGCGCGGGGCCGGGCCCTGCGGCGCCGAGCGGAATGGCGGGAGCACACCCGTGTGGCGGCCAGGTGAGNCCCTGTCTCATGCCACCATCTGCCCACAGGCAATTCCATTCCAGGAGCTGCTGGAGTCACGGAGCAGACACAGACTACTGCAGCTGAGCACCTGAAGACAGGAGGAGGAAGGCACAGTCCCAGGTTTGCATGGACAGGGCAGGGGGATGTGGTTATTGTCAGAGGGATGTGACAGAACGGTGAAGAGCAGAAGTGACACTTTCTGTGTTTGTGTGTGTGAAAGTGGGCACTGCCCACAGCAATCACTGCTCCAGCGAAAGAGTCACCACTGCCATGGCACAGAACAAGCTGAGTCTGGCCATCCTCCTCAGGGGACTGTTTGCTTCAGATTTCCAGTCTTGAAAAGTGAATTCAAAAGGCAAAAACCCCTCGATTTTGCTCTAACAAAACATGAACACCTTTTCTAGAAAATGGAATATAAGGAAATTATGTTAGTACCAATATTAAATAGATGTTTAATGAGTGACCAGTCAAAAGTCTTATGATTTTCACTTGTAAAATACCTACTTTCTAAATCAACAAATTTTAAATGCCTTCAAAATCAGGTTTCTCTACTGGAATTATTATAAAATGCCTGCTGATTATAAAATTGGGGACACAACTTTTATTTAGAAAGACAGAATATTTCTCAAGACACAAACTGCATCCTCATCGTGTCTCTCTTTAATGGGCAAATTTTTGACACATTAGTATCATTCCTTTATTTTAGCTGGGAAAAATTCCCTGACAATGAGTTCCACAAGTTATTTCCCACTATATAAAAAAAAGTCGTATTTTTTCATTTTATATGTGGTAATTCCACTGGATGCTCCCTATTTCTTTCTTGTGTCATGAAAACAAGGAAATAATCATTCCCAAATTGTGTTTGCTGTGTGACATCGAGCTCATAGCATTTGTCATAATCTCTGTAATTTTTTCCAAGATGAAAAATCTCTATGACTGAAAGATACAACTTTGATCACTTCCATCATCCTACTCCTCACATATATATCTTTACACTGATTAGCATGTCAGCACCTAATTTACTTATAGCATAAGAATGCTCTCAGTGAGTGTTTCCAATTATTTTCTAATGTCTTTAACATTAGATTCACTTTTACTTACCTAAAAGTATTCAGAAACCAACCTAATGTATTCAGAACATTTTTCCAGAATGTTAACTGCTAATTTAGAATGGATAGTTGTGTAGAAAAAGTCACATCTTTCCCCATGCATATAATTTTGCACGAATCATTTTTAATTCATACAAAGTAGATGTAGCATGGAAAGAAGTGTGAAACTAACAAAAATAAGTAATTTAAAAATAGAATTTAGGATGCTTATTATAAACAAATATTTAACCATAGAAATCTTTTTATCTCACCAATACACTAGCAAATAACTAACAAATCAGAATTGTTTGATTGCACCATTTCCTGCAGATATTAAAGCACTTTTCATGTGTGATTATAGAAGAACAGTTTCTAATTTAAAAAGTGGAGATAAACAGGTAATCTTTGGAAGTATCTCCTGCCCAGGCTGTATCTCCCTTACCTTGTGTAAAGTGATTTCTACAACCTTTTTATTTTATTTTTAATTTCTAAGGAAACAGCTAAGCCCTGGGACTCCTTAGAGAGGCAGAGCAGGTTTTAGCTCTTTCCCTGCAGTCGTAGTGCCTGGGAACTAGGGAGCGGGAGGCTGCTCCAGAGCTCATGCTGAGGCACAGAGCAGCCCCAGGTCTGGCAAATCCCAGAAGTCCAAAGAACATCAGAGGATCTTCCCATCTTGGGGATTGAGTTCTTGCTACGCCTGAAATGCTACAGCCCTCCTTAAGGGGCTGTGTTTGAAACACTTAGAGGGTGAAAAAAACAACTATTTCCTCTTCAAGCTCTGAAAGGACAGATGTCTAAACTGTCGAGGGACACAAAGCAGACAGAAAAGGGGCCCTGGGTGACCAGAAACAGAAGATGATTCCTTGAATAAAGGAAAATTCGTTTGTTTGTTTTTACCGGGACAACAGGATGGCTCTCCATTCAGAAACATCTACTGCAGTTTTATGAGCTGGCAGAGCCAAAGGGACACTCGCAGATACATGGCAATAACTTCTCTGTTGCTTTGTCTGGCTCAGGTATCCTCATACCCCATGATCATCCTCATAATCCTGCTCACTAAGTTCACAGTAAAGATGTTGCTTTTTTTTTTCACTTGAAATAATTTTCTGCTGGCTTAGCAGAGATGCTCCAGAGCCAGCACAAGGGAAGCAGCAGAAGAACAGTGCACAGGTCATAAAGAAAGCATGGAGACCAACCAACCCTTTTGATGGCAGAAAAACACGAGGTGAGATTTCCTGCCTTCAGGACATAGATTTGAAGGATTTAATCTGACCAAGACTGAGACTGCTGCAGTTCCATCTGCCTTCAATGCAGGATTTCCTTTGCCAGCACTGTCCTCTACACCTCTGCCTGGTCACAAGGCATTAATGGATTTGGCAGCTGAACAAACTGAAGTGCAATCACATCTCCACCATCAAGTTTTGGTCAGCTGAGATCCCTGAACTGACTCACCACACAAACTCAGGCTCCAGGCATGGAAGAGGGCAGGCATATACCAGAATACCAGAAGAGGCGGAGGAGTGGGAACAGCAGCCCTTGCTGGGGTCAGCTCCAACCCCTGTGTAACCACAGAAATGAATCCTCAGGTCATTTAACAGTTTATTATCTTCCTTTCCACTGAATACCATGGCACATGTTGTAACAGCATGGCATCCTAGAAGACACTTGTGCAGTATGGACTGAGCAAGGGTGGAAATACGTTCCCACTGACAGACAAATTTTGAGGCTTAGATGCAGTGTTGGGTAACTGAGGATGCCTGAAGGGATGGATCCAACACTGAAAGAATACACAGAAAACCTGTGCCAGTATTACACAGCATGATGTTTCCCACACTATACTGCAAAATCCCCTGACTAGTATGGAAGGAAGTATAAGAAACATGCCTTTGTAATTTTTTTTGTTGTAATTGGCCATCTTTCCAGATGCCTGGTATCCCCTTAAAAAGAAAAAGAAAAAAGGAGGTAAAATAAAAGGAAGCAACTTATCAGCAATTAAAAGCATATATTTGAAATGTGTTGTCCATACACACTTCAGCTCAGAAACTTCTTCGATGCCCTACCTACAGCATGCAAATGTAGCCCCCTTCCCCTCTCCCTCCCATGGCCCACACAGGGCCACACAAAGTGTCCTTTGGTCCCTTCTCAGCCATAAAAAGGCTACAAAAGCCTACAAAAGGCTGGAGTACAGGAGAGAGAAGCACATTACACAGGGGGAAGCTATAGCAATGCCACCACAGGTTGTCCAAAGCTGGCTCTGTGGCTTTGAGGTGAGCAGCAGCTGAGGATCACCCTGCAGGTGAGGAGGCTCCACATTAGCCCACCAAACTCATACTGGAGCACCAGCAAGGAGCTTCCAAAATGGGTTCTAGGTTCAGGCATTCAGACAGCACCTGCAGCATCTCCTGATGAAACAAGACCAGGACTCCACACACACATAACACTCCAACACCAAGCTCCAGGACAGCATGCAAGTCAGGTTTTAGCAAACTCAACTTCAGAAGAGGTTTTGTACTGACAACAACGCATGCCTTTGCTCCAAAGAGGAGCTGCTCAAGCCTGTTCTCCTGGAGACTAGAGTTTCTTGTTGTCCCATTCCTCAGACCCAACTGGTCCTTGGCACATGTGAGGCAGTTGAAAGGACAGGCTGAACAGATTGCTCGTTAGGAGACTACATAGATTGAGCATGAACCCTTACATCTTGGTACCTGCCCAGGAATTAGACATGTGCCTATGGCAGCAGAGAAACACATCTCCAGATAACACAACACAACGCAGAGCATAGCTGGAGAAGAAAAACTAACTCAACAGGGCACATACAGAGAAACACCATTTAAGGGAGGGAAAAGTCGCAGGCTAAAAATGTTACACCTCTTGATCATAAAATGTCAAAAAGTCTCTGGCACAGCCCCACCTCCTGGTACCACAGAGCCTGACATATATTAAACTGGGTTTCTGTTTCTAACAAAGCTCAGGCTGGCCAATGCCTTATCCAAACAGGGTGGACTCCAGGACTGACCATCCAAAGTAGGGGCTGCATGGGATGGAAGCCACCCGGTGTGCCACATAGGTGGGGTGTCAATATAACATGTTAGATGATCTAATAATATTTAGCAAAGTCCAGGAGGTATGTATAGCCATGCTGCCATCAACAGGGACTGTACACCCTATGGCTCACCAAGACCATCTATCATAGGCATCCACTTTTACGAGTTGCCCTGTCAGGTACTGACAAATCAGCCAGCAAGTGATGAAATTGCTGTGCCAGTTTTATATGCAGTGCTGAAACAAATTGCCACATGCACCCTCTTCATAGGCATCACAGGCAGTAACCATAGAGCATACACCACTTTGTTACCTTTGCTGCCCAATCCAAATAGTTTAGACTGGGATGAAGCTGTCCACACATACAAAGGAAAGGTATCATACACCACTGGTAACACATGATACTTCCAGGTCTGTGTTTCCAGGAAAAATCTGAACAAGAAATGAGTTACCCTGAAACCTAAAGGAGACATCTTATTTCAGGAAAACTAAGTACATTTTAGATACAAGTCAAAGGCAACTATTACTACCCTCAGAGAATACCCACACTCTGTGTGAAAGAAAGAAGCAGGAAAAAATGCGTTGGTGAACCCAAAGGCAAGCCTAGGTAAAAGCAATATTCAGAAGGTGGAGGTGTGCCTAGTTGAGACCATTTAAAAGGGAATCAAATACAATTTTAAGTGCAGGGGAAGAGTAAGATGAATCTCTGAGGAGGTCTGATAGTCAGGAAGCCAGAGCCCCACAGCAACAGGAAAAACCATCAAAGGGAACAGGCAGGAATACCTGGTCTGAAGAGCACCAGGGTAGCAGAGGGGGATGCACAGATGAAGATCCCTGTACAGAGATTCATTCCAACTTTAGCAAGCATGGTCACAGGATCCATGAAGGATGATGCAAAGCAGTCCTGTTGCTGTCGTTGCCTCCCATCTGAATGCCTGAGAGGGCCACACCATGTGGCCTGTGAGCACACAGTGGGGTGCAGCTGCCTGTGATGTGAACACCACTCACAGTCACTCACTTGTAACTGCAGTTCTCTGAGCAATTTTGCACACGTGCCCTTCACCTCTCAGTCCTGCACTCTGTGAGTTGCTGCAGCCTAGAGGAACATAAGGCATAGGGGAACACAAGGCACAGGGACACCCGTGGGGGCTGCAAAGAGAACCCAGACTCCGGGGGCATACGCCTGGAGTCTGTCTGTACCCACGGGCAGAAGTGGCAAAAAGTGACATTCACTTGTCATGTCACTAAAAATCACTAGGGTGCTGCATAAGACTTTAAAATTCACAGATTTCTCTGTTAAATGTTTTCTGACTTTTTTAACTAATCAAGTCCCCCAAGATCTTCCCCACTCCCATGCCATTAAAAGAAATTTCAGAAAATAGGTACTGGACATATAAAAGCCCATGGACATGAAAAACAACCCCAACCACCCCAGACAGCCTGAGGAGAAGGAAGGGTACCTAGCAGGATGCTTGTTGGCTCCCCCCATGCTCAGGTGCTGATTGCCATTGGTTTTCTGTGCTGTCTGTTGAGACTGTAAGTCCTCAGCAGCAAGAGCAAACTGTGCATGTCCTGGGTGAGCCACAGATGGGGAACAAAAATGGGACCAAATGGAAAAGGTGGCTGCTCATAGCCAGGACAGAAGGGCAAAGAGCTGCGGTGGCATCAGGATTTTATTTTGGAGAACTGGATCCCTCTAGTGAAGCACTTAGGGCAGCCTCAGCACAAAAGCAACTCTAGCCCTTATCCAAATAGGGTGAAACTCCCTGACCCTGGAGTTTGCACACAGATCTTAAGAACAAATACGAGAGCTTTGCTTCCAGGCAGGAAATCCCTTTTACCACACCTTTCTGATTTACACCAATGCTTGATACACACCACATGTGTCTTCCCCTTCCTTCACCCACACTCACAATGGTCCTGTTCCATATTTAAGTGATGAAAAGTTAAGACCTGTGGTTACAACTTCTATGAAAAGCTTCATTTTGAAGGCTGCTACATTTCAATTTTATTGCCATGAGGAAAAGTGAAAAAAAAAAAAAAAAGCCAAAATATTTCAGTCCTTCCTTAACAGGAAAACTGTTGAGAAGATATATAATAAGTAAGTTCTCTCCTGCAAATTGCTGAAATATGGAAGGTGGGAAAATTTATTCTTACAAATGTTTTGTATGAGTCCCATCCACAATTTTATGCACAACACTTAATTTCTACTGTACAAGGTGTCTGCAGCAAGTTTGGTCAGCATTTTTCCTGAAGTGCATCTTGGCAGGCAAAGCTTACAACAAACCCTCCGACTGAGATTTGTTACAAGAAGAAAAACAAGGAATAACATAGGGATTGCCCCAGCTAAGAGATCAAGTAAAAGATGGAGCACAAAAACTTACCCACCTGCCTGCGTGTGGGAATAGAAAGACATTCATCTCAGAGATGTTATGTAGGGAAACAGCGGGAGTGAGAGCCATCAGAAAACTGGCAAATGCATCTGCTTTTTCCATTCAGGACTGCTGCTGACTAGATCTCTGCAAAATTTCCTCTGTTGCACAGACCTGCCCAGTGGGATCTGTCTGGCATTAATTGGCCTTCAAAATTACTTATGGAAAAATCTTAAACTAAAATTTGTAAGTCGTTGAGTAGGAAACAAAAAAAACCCCAACTTGTTTCTTTAAAAAAAGAAACAAACTAAGCAAGAGAGAAAAATCAATAAATTCTTGCATGTGGACATGGTATTTTGCTTCTTAAAAGAAATGCCTTAGGATGGAAATACGGCCCTAAATTTTCTACGCAGTTTCTTTGTGTGAATTACGAGCCACGAAAGGTGACAGCCTTTTGTGTACTGAGGTCCGATAGGGAGAAGGGCAGACGGCGAAGAGGGGAGCAGCGGAAAGGCAAGGGCCAGGCGGTGACTTTGGAAAGAGCTCGGATGGCCGAGCGGTTCGGAGGGGGAGCAGCCTCGAGCGGGCACCAAGCGCGGAGGGGCAGCGGAGAGCCCCAGGGGCTGCAGCGGACACAGAAACGCGCACAGCGGCGAGGTCCGTGGGGAAAGGCAGGGCTCGAGAGCCGCGGGAGAAGCGAGGGACGGGGCGTGCACAGGCATCCCAGGACTCTGGTGCCTGGCCCCCGCCTGCAGCCGCCGTAAAATCCCCTCTGCGGCCGGCGCTGCCTGCCCGGGGCTCGGGGGCAAAGGGAGACGGAGGACGAAGCGGGGCGGGGGAATATGAAAAGTCCCGTTCCCCAGTGCTGGTCTTTTGTTCCCGGGGGCCGACCCCCGCCGAATCCACCGGCAATTGGGGGAGCGAGCTCCGCCGAGCTCCTCTCCCCTCTCTCAGGAAAGAAAGGGTACGCGAATTGTCCCCTGCCCGGTGCCCGGCGGCAGCGTGCCCGGGCGCGACACGGCCCCGGCGGGCGCGGGGAGACCGGGGCAGGCGGAGCGGGACCGCCCGGCTCCCGCAGCCCTCCGCTGCAGCGCCCGCCCCCCGCCCCGGCCCCGGGGCTCACCGTCCTCGTAGTTCTTGAGGTAGTAGTCGGGGCCGGGCCCGCCGCGGCTCTTGGCCGGGTTCTTCACGTTGTGGAACTGCAGAAAGTCCGTCCTCTTGCCCGCGAAGCGCAGGAAGGCGGGGGCCAGGCCCCGCGCCAGGGTCACCAGCCGCCGGGAGCTGGGGAGAGGAGGGAGAGGGATGAGGAAAACGCGGGCCGGGCCCTCGCTTCCCCAGGACCGCCAACAACCGGGAACCACGGGGCTCGAGGACCCGCCGCTGTCCTGGCGGGCCCCGTTGCCCCGCCCGGGGCGGTGCGACGCGGTACCAGCGGCTGCGGGGCTCTGCGCGGGCCGAGCAGCGCGGCCCTGGAGCGGGGAGCGCCCCGCCCGCCCGTGCTGGCCCGGAGGCCGGCGGGCCCGGCTCTCCCCCATCCTGCCGACGCCCTCCGGACAAGTGCAGCGGTATCCAGGAGGCAGAGGCGCTCAGCGCCACGGACCGTGCCGTGGGCCGAGCCGCCAGGGAGGGGAGAAAAGCGGGAGCCGTCCCGGCTCCGCTCCTCTCGCGCCTTCCCGCATCCTCGCCCTGCTCCTTCCCCGGCTGCCGAAAAGACCCTCGGAGCGGGCGTGCGTAGGAGACCCGCTCTCCCTCCCCGACTTACCCAGCAGGGAGAAGCCTTTCTGGCCGTCCCAGCGCCTCCAGGCCGCGGCCGCTCCGCACCGCCGGTGGAACCCAGCGCAGCGGCAGCCCCGCTCTGCCCCCCACGCAGGACTGCAAGTCCGGGGAGCGGAGGGCTCAGAAGACCTGGCCGACACCCGCTCTCTGCCCATCGGGACCCGGGGAAGGCTCGGCTCGGCAGGCGGCCCCGTTCTTGCTGCTGTTTTTTGTTTGATTTTGTTTTTTTTTTCCCCCTGTGCTGCCTCGGCCCCGTGTTGTGCTTTTTGGAGCGGTTGCTGGAGCGAGGGGAGCACGACATTTTTGCAGTCATAACTGATAAGTCTCCGAAATGCTTTCTCCATTGCAAACATGTGCATCTTAATGGAAACCATGGCCTCGCTCCCTCCGTCACAACAAGCGCCGCCAGCAGCGCGGAGCCCGGCAGGGCTGGGCGGCGGGGCCGCCGGGGCGCCCCGCGGGCGGCGTGGGGAGGGCGCCGGGGGGCTCCTGCCTTACCTTAAGAAATCGAGCCAGCCATCATGAATGATGGAGGGGTCCAGCTGCAGGGAGAGGAAATTCTCACTGATTATCCTGACAGGGCTCTTGGTGTTGACATCAAGGAGAATGAGAGTTCTTCCCTTCACACCTGAAGGTTTCTCCACCGGCAGCGCTCTCCTGTCCCCAGCCTGGGAGGGCAGCGAGAAGGTGGCTATGAGGGCCAGCCCAGGTGCCATCAGGGCTAAGAGCCCTGGGGGGCAGGAGCTGGGACAGGGCATGCCGGAGAGCAGGAAACCCCTAATTAACTCGCTGTCTGCAGGGGCTCGCTGGTGGCTAATTGTCCTTATCTAAAGTGTGGGGCGCTCTGCCTTTTTTTGCAATGTTTTGGTGTTGGTGGAGGGGAACTCACGCCCCTGACCAGCCTTTCTCGCAGCCGGTGCCAAGACTCCTTGCAGCCAGCACCGCCCCTTTAAGAGATGCAGGCTCCAGACATTTTTAACTTTTTGAAGGTAAGGGGAGGCTCCTGGTTTAACCCCCTCGGCTCGGGGCCCGCCGCCGTGCCGCAGCCCCGCCAACACCGAGCTTTTGCTTCGCGCCGGCTCCGGCGGACGTTTTCGGCTCCCACACCACGCAAAACCGGGATGGAGTCGGGACACCGAGACACCGGGGCGCTCGAGACGGCACCGGAGCGCGGGAGCCGGCCAGCACGGCCCGAGATGGTCGCCGGATGCCGGAACGACAGAAACGGTAAGGCAGCGAGGACGGCCCTGGTTGGGGAAACGGGGAAGGTGGGGGTGGGGGGCAATCGCCCCGGAAAAAAGCCCAAACACTACCTGAGGGAAGAGTTAGCTCCAAACTGCGCCGGGACCCGCGGCGCTGGGCGAGGCCCTCGGGGCTGGGCGCTGGAGGCTCTGCAGGACCCGACGGGAGCAGCGGGGCTGGGGGCCGGCAGCACCCCGGAGCCCTGGCGCTGCACGCTCGGTGCGCCCTGCCCGGAGCTGGTGCTCGGCCGGTTTTCGCACGAAGGCCGTGGGCACTGCGGGGGACTGGGGCATGGGGAATGGAGCTGCCGGTCGCCCTTTCCCGCCTGCCTCCGGTCCCATCGGTGTCCGACCCACGGCAGGGAAACGGGGCGGCCGCAGCAGTGCCTGGTGTGGAAACGTCCGCATCGGGGATGGGAAGGACAGCACAGTTCGATGGCACCGACGACGACCCCCGTGCCGGGGCCAGCCCTCCGTCTCTGCGTCCAGCACGGACCGGGGCAGGACGAACCGGGCTCGGCGCACTGCAGAAGTGCGGACGGCTGCGGTTCTCAGCTCTGGGCGCAAGGTCGTGGCACCGGTCCGGGGATCGGTGGCGGCTGCCGGCAATCCCGGCAGCCTCAAGGAATGTCCATCCGTATCGGACATCCTCTCAGTCAGCAGCCGCTTCTCGGGCAAGCCCCCAACTCCCGCAAGCAGTCTGCGACCTCCGGGACACGTAACGCGCCCGTACCTGGGCCATCGGCCGCCGTGGCCCGCCCCAGTCCCCGCGTCGCCCAGGCAATGCGGGACGCAGGGCCCCGGTGCCGCTGCCGGCGGGAGGGCTGAGCCGGGCCAGGTGCGGTCCGTCGGGGCCCCGCAGCCCCGGGGATGGGACGGCCGCAGCACCATCTGCTGGTGAGGGGCCCGGCGCGGCGGGGGAGCCGGCACCCACCTGCGGACACCCTCGGCGCCGCGGACGGGACGGGACGTGCCGGGGCTGCGGGCAGCAGCGCGGCGTCGGGATCGAGGCACGAATCTCGCCGCAAGAGCGGGCCGAGCGTCGGGGACGCGCCAGCCGCCCTCGGGGAAGCCGGCGGGAGCGGCCCGGGCAGCCGGATCGGGCGCACTCCCAGCGCGTGGGCAGCCCGCTGTCCCGGCAGGGCTCCCCGCCCTTGGGAACCCCCTCCAGCTTCTCCCGGTCTCCGGGCGGAGCTACTGCGGGCCCCGATCGTCCCGGTCAGGGCCCGAGGGGCGGCGGGAGCGGCCCCGTGACCCGGCGGCCGGTCCCGGAGCTCGGTGCGCTCGGCGGAGCCCCGCATACAGGGGAAGCACTCGGGCCTGGACCCCGGTGAAGCCCGCGGACAGCATTGTCTGCGGTGGAAATATCCACTGCCCCCGTCTCTCTGCCCTTGAAACGCTTCAAGACAAGAGGGGCAGCCACCACTGCCAGTCCCTTAAGACTGCACTCTTAAGGTCACTCGGGCAGGGGCTGCGGCGGTCCGGAGTCGCAGAGGTAACGCGTGGGGAAGGATGGATGAAACATATCTCTGATTCTGCTAGGGGTGAGCAGGGAATACGCTAACTAGGATTTGTCATGAAACCCTCCCGCCAAAGCGGAGACGGGAGCAGGGCTCAAGCCGCGCCTGGGAAAAAGCTGCCGAGCGCAGCGCAGCCAGGCTGACCCAGAGCAGCGAAAGGGTGCCCGGGGCAGCGGGCTCTGAGCGCTGGAGTAAGTAAGAGGATCCGGGGAAAAGAGCTGTGCAATTTCAGCTGTGCAAAGCCCTGGCATCCCGGCACAGGAAGAAGGCAATTTAAGCCTGGAAATTTGTGTTCGGCTGCAAACACTTCTCCCGAGGTTTGCAACAGCACTTAAAACTGACCCAGGACCTAAAGCCTCTGCTTCAGAAGCTGCGCAGTTTTTTGGGTCGTCTCCAAATGAGTAACATGAGTTTTAAAATTATCTCGTTATTTTTTAATATTTTTTTTCTATGCTTTCAGAAAATGTGAGCAGGACTTCAGGTGTGTTTGTTGTGATTGCAGGCCGAAATTTTGTATCGTGCCTCACTCCAAGGATGGTTCTATTTTCAAACGAAATTCCAGTGTGTTCTGTAGTAAAAGGGGAAAAAAACCCCACAAACAAGAACTAAACAAATTATCCACTTTAACCTCCTTTTTATATATTTTTTCCTTACAAACACATTATTTCGGAAGAGAAATGTGTTTATTCTGAAACGTTCCCCACAATTAGTCTCTGCTTTGAACGCAAACTCCGGATGCATTGAAGTCACTTATCTGCGGAGATATCACCAACAACATTAAACAGCAGGGAAAGAGGCAAAAAACCTCCCAGACGCCGTACTCATCTTCCAAATTCTGAGAAGACGACGTTAAAGGAAATATTCATTTACCTATCTGAGCTTTCCAAACCAACACCGGGAGCTTGGCCCCATCCTGCGCCCTCGGAAATGCAATTGCACCCCACTTTGGTCTGACTCCAGCAGCGGCAAGTTAAATCTAAAAATAAAGTGGTTTGGGCTTTTTTGTTTGTCGGTCTGTTTTTCAATAAATTGTATGCTTGCTACAGAAAACCTTTAAACGCTGACAATTGGTGAGCTCTGGGGCAGTACCGGAGGTGCGGGGAGTCCCGGGAGCCGCCGCTGCCGCCCGGCGCAGCTCGAGGATGGCCCGGGAAGCCGCAAAGGGGGGGCCACGGCCACCTCCTCCCCAGCCACGCACACCAGATAGCAGCTAGCTCAACTTACACCAGCTGCGACACTGGCTCGCCGTCCGCAGGGGCAGCGAAGCGATGATCCTTTCTTATATTACGATAATTACTTTAGAAAGCCTGACTCACATAAAAAGTATCTATAAAGATTTACTCGCGGTTTTGTCAATTTCGAAATAGGTTTCTCCGTTTTCCATCTACTCTAAACTTGCTGGTTTTAATCTCCAACTCAGTCATTGGAAAAGAAAACTGGGGGAGGAGAAGCATTTCTATAAAGAGCTTAACCAAAGCACATTAAATATTTTCCCAACATCACCAAATAAACAACAATTCTCCAGCTCCCTATAAACTATTTAAAGCATGTCATATCATCTCTTCTGCTCTTGCCAATGTACTTTTCTTTTAATTTACAAGCTGATTAGAGCAGGGGCCTGTCTTTTTGTATATATTTGCAAAATATTTGGCACCCTTTCAGTCAGTTCAGTTCACAAACACTTAAAACTGCATTTAACTTCATTATTATAGGTAGTCACTTAGATTTTTCCTCTCTTTTGTAGAGCTACTGCCTGTGAAAGTGCTTCTTGTAAATGGTCTGAGCAGTTGTTGAAGGTTTTCAGCAGAGGAAACCTCTTCAGATGGGGGGGGAAAAAAAAAGAGAGAGAGAGAGAAGAAAAAACACAACGGAAATCTAAACTCAGATCTTAGGCTATACAAATTGGCCCAAAAGAAAATGGGGGAAATCTCCTCAGGAGGAACATTTTTAGTTCACTAAAAAATAAACTTTGCTCATAAATGATGAAAGTTATTATCATCAGAGGATGTCCTGTACCAAACAAACCTCCATTAGGCTGGGAAGGATAAAACAGGCTAGACAGCCGTTAAAAAAAAAAATCATCATGTCTTTGATTCCCAAGATATCAACCATGTCTGTTTCTGTAGTGCTGTCAAGTAAATCTGAGTTATGGATGCTCTAAAAGAAGCCAGCAAGGACAAAATTCAGCAAGTGAAAATTAAGAGTGTTATCCATACTTCAAAAAATACACTTTCTTTTCAGGCTCTTAAGCTTCTGCTCTGTAGCATGGTATGATAATTTCTTAGAAGAGCAAGACCAGTGAATGTGGTAAAGCTGTGATCATCAGAGCATGCAATTGCATGACAGATTCTTTTTACCGAGCTTTCTGCTCTTTCTGCAATGCAGTGTCCATCATTTTCACTACAAGAGCTTTAACGTCTGGAATGCAACCTCCTAAAACTGCCAGTGCCTCAAGGTGGGTGTTGCACAGTCTGAACTCCACTGCTGAAACCATTTTCTAGTATGTTTATGTATAATGTCTAACCTGATCAAACAGACACAGGACAGTTGCTTGATTTAATACAGTATCCACACATCGCTCATTAATGTAGGTGACCTGGGAAGTTCTGTAAAAAGCAAATACCTCTGTCTGAGCTAGAAGGACTGGCTGGCTAGGGAGCTCAGCCACAGCAGGAGGAAAGCAAGCCCACTGAGAGAGCTTCCTCCCTCCATACGTGCAAAAGTCAAGGCATCGATCAAAACCAACAGTCAGGAAAAGCACAGTTGGCAATGTTGTCTTTGCATTTTTGCCAGTGTGAAAGCAACACAAGCTGGTATTTCCAAATCTAGCCATAGGAAAATAGAGAACATTTCCTTGAGAGTCAATCTGTACTCACTAGCTGCATAATGAGGAAACCTGTAAAAAAAAATAAAAATGTAGGGGGGACAGGGACAAAAACCAAAAGCACTGGTGCCATAGAGGTTGTGAGTGTGGGGGCTCTCCCTGGCTGGCACACCACAGAATGAAACTGGGGGGGTGAAATGGAATTTTAGGCAGCTGCCAATTAAAGATAATTTTTGGGTTTTTTTTGTTTTTTTTTCAGTTTTTGTAACTCAATTTCCAGTTCTGTGAGAAGTTAGATACCATGTACTCTGTTGGAATAAACAGCTTTTATTGTTTGCCTTAATCTGCCTTATTGTTTTACTTTATCTGACTTTTGATGCATGGTCTCAAAAACACTCTAACAAGCCCAGGGTACCCTGGTTCTGCAGATTTGTCCATGCAGAGAACTTGTGAAATCCCAAAGTGTTCAACTCCCAACAGGACTTCTGAGGTCCTTGAAAGACTGAGATGCACGATTTCCATAAAGCTGTAGGAATTGCTCTGGAGGTTCAAACCAGGTGCCATCTCAGCACACAGAAATCCCCTTTGCCCAGTGCCTCTTCAGCAAACAGAAAAAAATCTACATAATGACTGAGAACATTTCAGTGTACAATAATGCCCTTGGACAGAGAATGCTCTTTGGCTCCATTAACTTCTCTGTACTCATCAGCGGCAGGGTCTGATTTCACTTCTGTCTTTCGTATCTTGAGAAGCAGCAAATACAGCAGCAATTTGTCACAGTCAAAGAGATACAGAGTGAGAACACAACAGTGAGACTGGAGCTCTGCAGTGCCCTGAAGACCACAATAGCCTCGGAAACCTTCTTTCCTCAAATTGAGCCCAGCCCTGAACAGCAGAGAAATGTGTAGAATTATCCCTGTTTCACATCATCATGTGAAAAAGAAACACAATTTTAAAGCCAGAGAATGAATGCAAGTGAGTATTTGTCCCACCATCTGGGGGAGATGATAGAGGTGAAGGAAGAGGGAATATGAGGGGGATGGTAAAAGTTGACAGAGACCTTCTATTTTTCTGGAGGAATGCTTTACATTCCAGCAGCAAAAATGGAGGAAGTGGACATGAGAATTAGATCAGAGAGGGGAAGTAAGAAGATGGATGAAGTGCAAGACTGGAGAAGCAAACGAGTCAATTATGAAAAAGAGGAAGGAACTGTGTGCAGAAATCAACGAGGAGATGGAGCTCAGGGGAAGAAACAGCAGCCAAAATGCTCTCAAATCAGAGATGCTGCTGGGGTGAGAGAGACAGAAAAGAATTGGAATATTTCAGGTAATGATAGAATTGTAAACCCCTGTCTTCTTATTTATTTGCATAGGGCAGATAAGCTGTCTGTCACCAGCTCTATCCAGACACCTGAGCATGGCACTGCTACAGACAGGACGAATCAGTTACGTCAAAGCTGCAAACTGTTGGTGTGCGTTAGAGAAATCAGAAGCAACACATGAAACTCGCGGCTAGAGAGCAAGAGTAGAAAACTATGGGTCATACCTGAAAACCAGCCAAATAGATGAAGTAGAAGTAGAGTTAAATGCCCATAAGGAACCACGAAATTTGGAGGCTCAGACGAGAGCACCACTGAATGAGGGGGAAAGGCTAGCAGTACATCAGTGACCTGTACTCATGGAGGGAGGAGGAAATGGGCTGATGCCAGATAGACTTTAAACCAAATACTCTGCTTCCATTGCCCAGAAAAAACTCTCAAATCCAGAAAAAACAATGTTCTTTCTGCATAAATTCCAGAGCCCTTACAGGAACATCCCCACCTCAGCATCGCTTAAGGGCTGGCATGCCAGCAGAAGTGAGAGGTGAGGTGCAGAGTGCCTAACCTAGGCACAGAACCTTTTTGCCCAGAAAAAAAAACTATAGGGAAAGTGCATTTATTCATAGCACAGACATCTTTGTCCTTTCTACCACGGGCAACTGGGTGTTGCCTTGTATCTTCACCCTTCAGTTTCCCTTCTGTTAGTCCTTTAGAATAGCAACAGTGGAGAAAGCTAAAAATAAAGCTATATAAGCAGTGTAATAGGCATGCAATTGCATGTCTATTTTCTTTGAAAAAATGATGCTTTATTTCCTGTTCAATGGAAAATACAGTTTGATGTTACAACTATTAGATTTTGACTGAATGCAGAAATTTGACTGAAACAATGACATTTCCCCCGTATTTACTATTACCATATGTCACTGATTATATATTTAAGTTGCAAAAATGAATTGAATTTCATGGCTTCCTCCAGCTAGATTCTCTTGGAATGGACTGTCTTTCGTTATTAACCAAAATGCTTGGAAAAGAGTTTAAATCAAAACAGCAGACTTTTGGTATGATTTCAGGAGAAAACTGGTTATCACAAACCAAGTGCTTAACACATCATCCTCCAGAAGGCTGGGTAAAGCCTTGCAAAGCTGCAGCCATCATGGCCAGGATAGAGGAAGAGGGTTAATTGAACACCACAGACTTAGAGATGGAAAAAGGAGAGAAAAAAAAGACACTGTATGAAGCTGTCTTGCCTGGGGTCTTATTCCTTCTGCTTCTGAAGTTATCATATATCCCACATCACAGTGCTTATTTCACTTACTTAGAGTAAATATCTTCTCTAAGCTGGCTACAGAGCATTAGTGACAATCAGACTGCACATATGTTCCAGGAGAAGCCAGCCTTGCCCTTGCTAAATTTCCTCCCACTTTCTGAGGAGAAAAAACAAAAATCTGTATTTTTTTTTCTCCTTCTGTTTCCCATCATGATTTGGACTGCTAACATTTCTATCCCCACTAGGAGTCCCTGGTGGCTCTTGGCCCTTTTCTAGAGGACCAGCGGACAGCAGAGCCCCTGGGCTCCCATCAGCCAGGAAGGAAGCGAATTGCAACCCACAGCCTCCTGGACTCTGAATTCAGACCTTGGAGTCAAGGTGATGTAAAGAGACTTTAGAAAACTCCCCATGTCCATGCTTCCCACTTCCTCCAGGTCCTGTCTGGACCTGAGCAGCCAGAGCTGGAAGAGGACAGCGGTTACTAGAGAAGTCACCACTGGCAGGTTTGTGGATATTGCAGGCTGTGACACAAGCTGCAGAGGGACCTCAGTGGTGGCAGACACAGTGTAAAGCAGAACCTCAGCAGTGCTGGTGAGTGGGAATCAGGTTGTCATTCCTAACTGAAGAGTTAGGGAAGAACAGGTAAAAGAAGTAGAGTTCAGCATAAGAGAAGGACAGCTATTCTGTGCTTGCTGAAGGACTCAGCAGGCAGGATACAGCCAGGACAGGCCTCAGTGAGAACACTCAAATTCATGTCATACTTTGCCAAAGACTCAATCAATTGAGCATGTGCTAAAGCTGAGTTTGTTTTGTCTTATTTGGAGCTTTGGAAGATATTTCCTATCTTGACTCATTGAACACACTCCAACCACACACCTGCAACTTCTGGAGCGCATTCTCTCCGCAAGAGGCTGGCTAGCACGTCGTCACTTATGCAGGGCAAATCCTACTGAAAGCACATCTGACCACAGCTTTCACACCAGTTTACTTTTACATGTAGCACATGTAAGCTAACATCTGGCAAGAACACAACTATGTCCTGATCGAGATGGAGCTCATAGCAACAGATGGTGTTTGATACTGCAGGACCAGAGAGGCTCTACCTTAAACTGAGCATTATTTCTCTTCCAAGTTTTTACACCTTCTGGCCACATCTTTTTCTGAGTGGAGCCACTGTCACTACGGCTTTGCAGTCCCCTCAAGACCAAACACACTCTCAACCTGCAGGTCACTGCCTAGTCCTAACATCCAGGTGATTTTGCTCCTATTGAGGCATGTCAGCGCATGAAGCAGGGTGCTGATGCAACCATTATATTGTACCTCAGTATAACGTGACGTTAGCAATGCCCTGAGCCAGACAGTGCCTCCAGTGCAGGAGGAAACTTTCTCTCCAGGCACACAGTAGCTCTGCCTGCAGGCACAGCAAGCAGCACCGGTAGTTAGCAATCTAACAAGCAACATCTGTTGCCTATATGGGGGCAAAGGATGGAAAAGCCAGCAAAGAGTAGCCTACAGTGCCAGCTCCTCAAGACTGAGATTTTCATACTAAAGGGAAAAGCGTTCAGAAGAGAAAATCCAGCATCAAAATGAACGTTGCTGTGACTCTGGAAAATACAAGATGTGACTAACTGCCTCTGCAGCTTTACACAGTTACTGTCCGCGGGTTTTTTTTGGCCAGATCTTTATTTTGCCAGTAGAAGTGCGGCGAGATATTGCCACCTTGTGGTTCCTTCTCCAGCAGTGCCGTGTTTTTCTCCCACGTGTTCCAGGCTAGACCAGTGGTTACCAAACCGCTGTCCAGGGATTTCTAGTGATAAGGGTACTGTGGACAAGAATACTTTCCAAATACTTAATTAACTAAAAAGACCACGTCTGTAATTGGCAGTCTTAGTTCTTATACTGAGAAACTTATCACTAGAAAATCTTTCAGGAATCTAACTTGCAAGTTAGTAAACACGAGTAACTACTGGCATGGGTACACAGCTCCCAAATAGAAATACAAAAAGCTATGGCAGCAATGCAGAAAATCAAACCGTCTTTACAATAGTCTCAGCACCAAGAAGTCTGAGAGAAATTCAGAGCTGATGACAGCCTTCCCTTGCTAAAATATGGGGTGATGTCAGACAGTAGTTCCCACAAGGTCCTAATAAGGAAGGAGCAGCCATATGCTCATCCCCCTCACCTTGCAGATAGAAAGGCAGAAGCAGGCTGTGCTGGTCCCGAGTCGTTCTGGGTGCTGCTTAGGGCAGCTTGTGAGATCTGTCCCTCAGGCAGCATAACCTGGGGCAAGGTCTGCACAAGTAGCTTATCAGCTGGCTCCTTCATCAATCATGCCCAGGTAGAGCACCAGGTAATATTTCCCCAGTGGTACTAAAGGGAAGAGAGAAAGTGGAAGATCAGCAAGAGCTTGTGAAGCAGCACACAGCCCCTGTGAACACCCAGTGAATTTACCACATTTGGGAAAAAAAGAAAAAATAGCTGCCTTTCCCAGAGAGAGAGAAGAGTGTCTCGTAACACAGAAAGGAGCACAGATCCCCCTGGTAGCTTTCATGCCTGTCTGCCTGCTGACATACTGACACAGAAAGTGACCTATTTTCATAGGAGCAATAATGAGTGAATAATCAGAATTTTTCAGGCAGTTCCTTTACCTCCATGACATTTTCTAGCTTCCTGCTTTGCCACTACTGAGCCTGTTGCAGTTGTAAGCAAGTGCTTTCCAGTTCTCCAGCCTCGTTTCAAGTTTGTCGTGAATGTTGGTCCAGGGAGGACACAAAAGTTTAAAGAGTCCCTAAGTGCATTCTTGAGCACATACTTCTGAAGCTGATAAACCCTAGCAACATTCCCCATCAGGTCTAGACATGAGAATAAATGTAGTTACAGTGTCGTGCATTTGTTTCCTAGAAAGACTGCAAATCTAACGACTTTTAAAAGCCTCCATTAAAAAAAAAAGCCCAAACAAACAAAAAATCAAACCACTCACACGGAAAGAAGGGAAATTAATTTGAACTGAAAAACTGAAGAGTAGGGCCTGGACAGATAACAGAGGGAAGCTGAATGCAAATTCCAGCTCCAAAGACTGCTGGCAGAAGCCCCTCAGCAAACCGCACAGTGCAGGGGAGGCGCNTACAGCGGCATGGCGGCGGCGGCGGCGGGCCCGGGCCGCGGCGGCAGCGGCGGCAGCTGGGGCCGGAGCCGGGGCGCCGTGCTGCTGCTCTTCTTCTCGCTATCGCCGCGGCCGCCGGCCGGGGCCGCCTGGCTGCTGGGGCTGCGGCCCGAGGACACGACGCCGGGCCGGGGGTCTCTGGAGGGCGGCGCGGTGCAGGCGGCGGAGGGCAGCCGCTTCCTCTTNGCTTTCCAGTTCTCCAGCCTCGTTTCAAGTTTGTCGTGAATGTTGGTCCAGGGAGGACACAAAAGTTTAAAGAGTCCCTAAGTGCATTCTTGAGCACATACTTCTGAAGCTGATAAACCCTAGCAACATTCCCCATCAGGTCTAGACATGAGAATAAATGTAGTTACAGTGTCGTGCATTTGTTTCCTAGAAAGACTGCAAATCTAACGACTTTTAAAAGCCTCCATTAAAAAAAAAAGCCCAAACAAACAAAAAATCAAACCACTCACACGGAAAGAAGGGAAATTAATTTGAACTGAAAAACTGAAGAGTAGGGCCTGGACAGATAACAGAGGGAAGCTGAATGCAAATTCCAGCTCCAAAGACTGCTGGCAGAAGCCCCTCAGCAAACCGCACAGTGCAGGGGAGGCGCAGCCTGCAGGCAGTGTCCCCGGGCTGACACCGGCAGCCAGCGCGGCCGCGGGTGCCTGGGGCAGAGCTC